>SJYC01085727.1:0-24588 GCA_006408675.1 Madoqua kirkii | reverse complement strand
TTGAAATAGCTCCACTGAAACTCCATCACCACCACTAGGTTTGTTCATAGTGATGCTTTCTAAGGCCCACTTGACTTCACATTCCAGGATGTCTGGCTCTAGGTGAGTGATCACACCATCGTGATTATTTGGGTCATGAAGATCTTTTTTGTATAGTTTTCCTATGTATTCTTGTCACCTCTTATTAATATCTTCAACTTCTGTTCATACCAACTTCAGTCCATACCATCTCTGTCCTTTATTGAGCCCAACTTTGCATGAAATGTTCCCTTGGTATCTAATTTTCTTGAAGAAATCTCTAGTCCTTCCCATCCTATTGCTTTCCTCTATTTCTTTGCATTAATCACTGACGAAAGCTTTCTTATCTCTCCTTGCTTTTCTTTGGAACTCTGCATTCAAATGGGTGGATCTTTCCTTTTCTCCTTTGTTTTTCACTTCTCTTCTTTTCTTAGCTATTTGTAAGGCCTCATCAGACAACCATTTTGCCTTTTTTCATTTCATTTTCTTGGCAATGGTCTTAATCACTGCCTCCTGTACAATGCCATAAACCTCTATCCATAGTTCTCCAGGCACTCTGTCTATCAGATCTAATCCCTTGAATCTATTTATCACTTTCACTGTATAACTGTTAGGGATTTGATTTAGGTCAAATTTGAATGGTCTAGTGGTTTTCCCTACTTTCTTCAATTTAAGTCTGAATTTGGCAATAAGGAGTTTATGATCTGAGCCACAGTCAGCTCCCAGTTTTGTTTCTGCTGACGATATAGAGGTTCTCCATCATTGGCTGCAAAAAAAAATGGTGACTTGAAACAATTTGCCAAATACATAGTTCTATAAGATTAGTGTAGCACTAGATATGAGAAGAAGAAATAAGAGGGAATCATTTCCTAGACCATCAAAGACTAGTAGGTCAGATGGCCCAAAGATTTGGGCTCCTGTTAACAGTGCCTAGTCCAGTAATAGCACATTGAGTGACCTATCACTGAAATCTTTGCCTGACCTAGGAATGAGCACTCCTAGCTCTGTGGGATAAAATAGTCATGAAATGCCTCCCAAAACATGGTTGAATTTATTACCATGGAGTGGGAAGAGGAGGAGGGGTAGGAGCACTGACAACAAAAATAGGTCACTCACCAATCTAGTTCTATGAGAATGGAGTCACTTAGCTACTGCAGTCACTGACCTTGAACACAACCTTCAGGGAGTTCAGGAATGAGGTACTCTCTGTTCTGGGAAAACTGGCAGAATATGTCTTCAGAGCCTTCAGATAATTAAATATTTGGGGGACACAATTTTACAAACCTGATTTTTTGCATCTTCACATGCCTAGCAAAGCATTTAAAATCATTATCAGAGATATCTGGTCCTTGTGAGTAGCAACAACCTTCTACTGAGATTTGTGCTTGATTGCACATACCTCCTTCATGAAAATTATAAATATACTACCTCTCACATCTTCAAAGCAGTTCCCCAGAGCTAGCTGAGAGGCTGTCTCCCAGCTATGGTCCTCAATAAGTCCTCAAATAAAACTGAACTCACAGCTTTCACATTGTAAACTTTATGCCCACTAATATGAGTAGAATCATTATCAGAGATATCTGGTCCTTGTGAGTAGCAACAACCTTCTACTGAGATTTGTGCTTGATTGCACATACCTCCTTCATGAAAATTATAAATATACTACCTCTCACATCTTCAAAGCAGTTCCCCAGAGCTAGCTGAGAGGCTGTCTCCCAGCTATGGTCCTCAATAAGTCCTCAAATAAAACTGAACTCACAGCTTTCACATTGTAAACTTTATGCCCACTAATATGAGTAGATAAGTTTCAGTTGACAGTATATGGTGAGGATGTGGCAAATTCAGGATTTTCATACAGTGTTGGTAAGAATGTAAAATGGTCAACCACTTTGAAAAACAATTTGGCAGTTCCTCAAATGATTAATCATATGTTGCCATGAGATTTGAAAACATTATGCTAAATGAAGAAGAGAGCGCCCAAAGAATACATATTATATGGTTTATGAAAATATGTAGATTTCCCCATGTCCAGAATGGGAAAATTTACAGTGGTTCTCTCCATAGCAATTACTTTTCTGCAATTCTTGGAATCCCCCACCACAGAGGTGTAGAAGAGCCCCATCTAGTTTCCCTCAGCTATTTGGGAGGTATGTTTCTAGGCTGGATTTGGGGGGAAAATGGAGGGAAGAAACCAAAGGAATTTACCCAGGACAAGACCCTGGTCACCTGCCCATCTATATTTTTGGAGTAAGCAACTGCCAGGAGCTTGAATGTAGGAAATGAGATATTCTGGAATGTGACAGCAGGAAGACCAGTCCCTTCCCAATCTCTTGACAGGATGGGGTGAAGCCCTTATCTCTGTATCCCTCAACCTGCTTCTGCCTCAAGGCCTTTCCCTTTGCTTAGGTCTTCAAAACCATCTTTAATAATAGCTGTTGAATTTAAACAGATGACTTCAATTGCCAGCAAATGCTTTTCATATTTAATGAATGTTTATTATAGCAGAATAAAATATAAGTGTTTATTAATAAGACTTGAAATCTGTCCCAGAAGGGGAAAAATGGTAGATTACTTACATAAAATAGCAAAGATTTGGCAAGCAGACTTCTCCTTGAAGGTTAACTTCACAGATCATTTTCAAAACACCAACTGTGTGTGTTTAGAAAGATTTCCCCATTTTTTTTATTCCATGAAACAATTTAGGAAGTTCTCAAAATGAAGCTGTGTGGAGTCCAAAGAAAATATTTTCTATGAGGTGCAAGAGAACATAAATAATGAGGGGTTTTTTTTTTGTTTGTTTTACTTCCCCAGCTTGAAACATGTCCTTCAAAAATGAAATTTCCTAATTCTTAGGGGTTTTTTGAGACATACTGATTTTTAAAATGGAAATAAAGAGAAATTAGTAGGAAGTCAATATACAGCTAAGGAGAACAAGAGAAAAAAAAAAAAAGCAGAAAAGGCCAAAATTACTACCAAAGCCTTGGAGCGGCTGGGAGATGTAGACACTCCATTGCACCTAGAGAAGGTCAAACCCCAGGGATAGGGCAGCGGGGCCACCTATGGATCTCAGACTGGAGAGGACTGAGCTGAGCCTGGCACACAGCTGTGTGGACTAGGTCTACGTGTCAAGTGTTGCAGCAACTCACTTTGCAGCAGAAATCGGGAGGAGACAGCAAGGATAGGCTAAGGTCGGTGTAGGGGACAATATGCGTAGGGGGGGATACAGAACCCCGTCATATCCCCTCTCAACTTCCCCAAGCCCCGACCTCCATTTTGATGTTTGAAATGACCTAGGGGATGGATCTGTAGGGAAAATGGTGGGTTTGGAAAGAGGGAGGGCAAAGAACTGAGAAGGAATGGGGAGGGCTCGGACTGGGGGCCCCCTAGAGGACGCACGACGCTTTTCAGGTGTGAAAATTAAAAGAAAGAAAGGAAACCATAATATCTAGACCTCTGAACATTCGTAGTAAGGCCTCTGTCCTCGGTGCTGATCTATCCACCAAAAATGCAGTCGCTTTTCCTCTCTTTTGTCTCCTAGGAGCAATGATGCCCAAAGAGGAACAAGTGCTGGAAAATCTCACCGTGGAAAATGCCAACGAAGACAATGAAAAAAAGGATGAAAAAGAGCAAGATGCTAATAAAGGAGAGCCTTCGGTCCTCTCTTTGGGAGCTGGTGAATATTGTGTACCTAGAGGAAATCGCAGACGGTTCCGTGTTAGGCAGCCCATTCTACATTATAGATGGGACATGGCTCAGAGGCTTGGAAAGCCACAGGCGAGGATGAGAGAAGAGAATATAGAAAGGATTGGGGAGGAGATGAGACAACTCATGCAAAAGCTGAGGGAAAAGCAGTTGAGTCACAGTTTGCGGGCAGTTAGCACTGACCCCCCTCACCATGAACATAATGATGAGTTTTGCCTTATGCCTTAAATCCTGATGTTAATAGGGAGACACCCTTGCTTCCTAAACTTACATGTTCATGATGTACCTTTGTCATAAACCTTTTGATGCCACTTATTTCTAGTGGGTCTCAAATTACCAGCTTCCAGTTGAATGTTTTGACCCAGTCTGCAAGATTTTGTTAACAGGATAATTTTACCTGTCTCATGGCAAGATGCTTATTCTATATTGTGAAGTAAATAAAGCAGTTTTAAAAAGCAATTTCTGTATGTATTCTTTTTTACTTCAAATTTAATGCTTATCTAATACATAAAGAGAAAAATACTGAAATTAATGTACCAAAAGGTTAATACAGGGACTCATTTCTGTGACATGAGTTGATGTCTTTTATAATTTTTGTAGTTTGAGAAGATGTGGAGCTATTTTTAATGACTTTATGAGAGCCATAGAGTCACTTAATAAAGACTTGGTTATGAAATTTGAATCTTTAAGCCTGATGAATAAACCCAGGATTTCTTTACAAATTGGGAACTATATTTGCTTCACATGACTGTGAAACAAGGTCTGGTGTGTCTGAGCTGTGTTTACCTATTTTTGTCCCCATCTCCACATATTAAGCAAGAGCCTCAAGTTTTCCCCTGAGATTTTCCCCCTACCCTCAGGTTTTTCCCTTCAAATATTTAGCAGAGTCCCCAAAGATAGATTTCCCCAGGCCAGCATCCTTCCTCCTCCTCAGGGCTGCACTTTCTGCTAATCAGTCTGTGATTCTGCCTGACATAAGGTAGGCACTTGGCAAAATACAATTGATAATGATTGCATCAAGAGCTCTGAATTTTTGTCTCATTCAGTCCCTGAATAAAATAATCTTGGATATGTAACTTCAATTCTCTACAAGAGATTATTTGCAATTCCTAAAGGAACACTGGATTCATTTAATAATGTCCTAGTGTTTCTAAAATTATGATCATCAGCCACCTGTATGAGAATCACCTGAGGAGTTTCTTTAAAATGTACTCAGAGGTTAAAGCATCTGCCTCCAATGCGGGAGACCCGGGTTTGATCCCTGGGTCAGAAAGATCCCCTGGAGAAGGAAATGGCAATCCACTCCAGTATTCTTGCCTGGAGAATCCCATGGACGGAGAAGCCTAGTAGGTTACAGTCCACTGGATCGCAAAGAGTCGGACACGACTGAACCACTTCACTTTGTACCTGTCCAAATCTACTGAATGGAGCTCTGGAACTTCTGTTTTTAGCAAACTTCCCTGGTGATTCAGATGCACATTAATGTCTAAAATGCTACTAGTATGTATATACTTATTATGATCTCAGTTCTTCAGTAGGAACCATAATAATTAGAAGAACATAAAGATGAATATCTGAATTCAGTGGAAAGAAGCATTAAAATGCAAAGCAGGAGAAAATTTAAAAGACCTTTAGGTTTACTATATAAAAATTAAAATTGAAAGTATATGCACTGAAAAGTTAACAGTGGTTACCTTTTGTGGGATATTGGGTGATTTTTTTCCCTTGTACTCAACTACATTTGTCAAGGCTTATGGATTACTTGTGCAGAAAAGAAATAGATCCAGATCCAAAGAACTCTAGAGTGAGCTTATAAATGCAATAGAGGTACATAAAAAATTCTCATTGACAGATATGTAGATTTCAAGTTACCTAGAGATACAGTATTCATGCACACATGCATGTTAGGTCATTTCAGTCATGTCCAACTCTTTGGGACCCTATAGACTGTAGCCCACCAGGTTCCTCTGTCCATGGGATTCTCCAGCTAAGAATACTGGAGCGGGTTGCCATGCCCTCTTCCTGGGAATCTTCCTGACCCAGGGATTGAACCCAGGTCTCCTGCATTGCAGGCATATTCTTTACTGCTGAGCCACCACGGAAGCCTGCTAAAGGATAATAATGCTTTTCACTAAAGGGGAATAATGCTTTTAAAACAAAACCACAGTATCATAATCACAAGTAAATGTAGAAAACAATTATTTAATAATCGGTCATGGTTCAAATTTCCATGGTTTCATTATTTTTAACTGCAAATTATATAAACTAACAAAAAATAAATTGGGTTCCTGAGCAGCATTATTGACCTTGTCAGGTTGCAAATGACAGGAGCAACCTAATGTAAAGTTTTCTATTGGGAATCTGACAAAAATGTATGCTTAAGAAAGAGTCTCATAACTTCTGAAGCCAACATAGACTTGAGGCTACAGATAATGAAAATCAGCAAATATAAAAAAAGAAATTAGTCAGTTCTATACAATGGAAATATAGGGTAGCATCAGGGTTGGGAAAGGGAATCACGTAGACAACTTCATAATCAAAACAGTCATCTGAGATTTTGACATTTGTATTATGCAGATACCTTGGAAAACAGTTATACTTAATCAAATTTGCCAAAATAATCTGTTTAACTCTAGGAAAAAAAGCATTGGCTAGGAAAAGCAGAGGTCAAACTGACTATGTTGAAAAGGTGCAGGCGTAATGGAAAACACACTTAACCAAATTTGCAAAAATAACCTGTTTAACTCTAGAAACAAAAGCATTGGCTAGGAAAAGTGGAGGTCAGAATGACAATGTTGTAAAAACACAGGCATAAATCATCAGCTTACTAATCACTCTTGTGGTTGGGTAAACACCTACAAAAAAAGTTTCATTATGGTGTTACAATTGGAGGAAAGGTAGGACTAAGGAACAGGATGAAAAAACAAGTATATGAAACCATTTTATCATCTACTTTAATTGAATAAGGCACAGAGTATGTTATTAAGAAGTCATTTGTATTTTTTGAGAAACACAAAATTTGGAGGACCCACATAAGTACATTAGGCTTCCCGGGGGCTCATTGGTAAAGAATCTGCCTGCCAATACAGGAGACATGGGCTCAGTCCCTGTGTTGGGAAGATCCTCTGGAGACAGAAATGGCAACACACTCCAGGAGTCTTGCCTGGGAAATCCCATGAATAGAGGAGCCTGGCAGGCCACAGTCCATTGGGTCACAAAGAGTCGGACACGACTTAGCAACTAAGCAACAATAACAAATACAAGTACATGAAGGACGGGAATTTCCAATGACTAGGACTCAGCACTTTCATTGCCAAGGCCCAAGTTCAACTCCTGGTAAGGGACATAAGATCCCACAATCTGTATAGTGCATCAAAAGGAAAAAAGAAAAAAAATAAGTGCACAGAGAAAATAATTTGTGGGTCACCTGGACCTCAAATCTTGAAAATGTGGATACCCTCTGAGAGTTCTAAATTGGTCAACCTGACAGGCAATGAATATGGCTTTCCATCTCTGGAAATTATGTGTGAATCTGGTAATAAAAAGGTTGAGAAGATCTAGTACTCCAATTAGCATCATTTGGGAGTTGTCCAATGCAAGCAGGACCATGGAAATGCTTCAGGAAGGAAAATAATAATAATATTCCCATAAGAAGCAGAATCTGGAAGATTCTTTAAGACACTTGAGGTTAAAACAGGTAGAGGTCCAAGAACAATTTAGGAGACTTTAAGCAAGGAAACTATGAAATAGATAGCATAAGTGTGGCATAAGAGAGAAGGAAACATACGAAAATAGGACAAAAAGCAATGCAAAATGAGCTGAAGGGAGTTCTGAGCATAATATCTAGCTGTCACAGTGGGGAAATGCATTCAGAGAAGATAACAAATAACATACCTTCACAATACTAAAAATAAATCTCCTTAGAAGAATCAAAAGTAATTTCAGCTCATGAATAATTGGAAAATAAAGTTGTCTTCTGAATGTTAAAGAAGTAAAATTCACCACACACACTATGAACCAATGTAATAATCATACACACCACACACACTATAAATAAATGTAGTAATAATCTAAGCAGATAATGTAAAAGTTTGGGTTCCAGAAAATAATGGTATGTACAAAACCAAAGGGAGAAGTAGATGGGCAGATAAGCTGGCTAATATCTACAGTGATCCCCAGACAGAAAAGATCAAACGTGTAAACAATGCTAAAGCCAGCGGTATGCTGATAAACTAACAACTAGGTTTCCTGTAAACTATTCATAGTAGGTGGCTCAGAGGTAAAGAACGTCCCTGACAATGCAAGAGACACAGAAGACATGAGCTCGATCCCTGGGTCAGGAAGATCCCCTGGAGAAGGAAAGAGCAACCTTCTCCAGTATTCTTGCCTGGGAAATCTCATGGACAGAGGAGCCTGGCAGGCTTTAGTGCATGAGATTCAAAGAGTCAGACACGACTGAGCACAGATGCACACACATTTATAATGTTAGCCTATTTCCACTGTGTAAATACTCCTACTGAGCTGATTTTCGGTCACCAACATGATGACACTTAATGTAGAGTTGAGAAGACATATGCACAGTTAGCTGTCCTGAGCGATTAAGAGCCGGTTTCCGCACACTGCTGGCTGAGCGCCTCCCTTACCAAGGTGGTTAAGACAGGGACAGTACTATGCAAGGAAAATTGAAGATCAAAAATGGGAAAAGGAAATGTCTTTTGAAAAAGTGATGTAGGGTGAGCATAAAGGAGAGGAATATAAAAGAAAACGAGGCAGTGCAAATGAGAAAAAGGACTGGAGGAGTATGTGTGCATGTCTGTGTGAGACAGAGACTGGGTGTGTGTGTGAGTGTGTGTATGTGTGTATGTGTGTGAGAGAGAGAGAGAGAGAGGGAAAGAGAAAGAGAGTGATTGATATATTATCTAGACATGGATACTCCCAGGTGATTTAAGGTGTGTTTGTAAAAGCACAGACTGGAGTTCGGCAGACCTTACTTCAAATACTGGCCTCATCACTCACAAGTTTTGTGACGTTATACTAAGTTGATCAATTTCCTAGTTTCATTTCTCTTATTGGTAAAATGTGGTAAGTGTTTAACAAGATGCCTGTGATATGCTATTCTCCCAGTAAATGTTAGCTGTTAATGTTAACACACGTGTAAAATGAAAAAATAAAAAGGTTTAGTCACTAAAACTGACTAGTGTAATGTTTCAAACTTAACAGAATTAGCGCTTTTTTGAAAGTATGTATTGTTCCCACTAGTCAAAAGTTGGCATAAAAAGGATTGCATGCATGCTTTCTGAGGACTATGGACTTTAGCCCGCCAGGCTCCTCTCTCCATGGGATTCTCCAGGGAAGAATATTGGAGTGCTCTCCTCCAGTGGATCTTCCCAACCCAGGGACTAAACTCCTGCATTGAAGGCAAATTCTTTACTGCTGAATTATCTGGGAAGCCCCCCAAAGGCTTATATTTGGTGAAAGCGATTTGTCGCACAAAGTACTGTTAAATTTTTTAATCGTCACTGATATTTAATAATTGAGAAGCTGTGCAGGAAATCCAGAGTTTCAGTTCAGTTCAGTCACTCAGTCGTGTCCGACTCTTTGTAATCCCATGGACTGCAGCACGCCAGGCTTCCCTGTCCATCACCAACTTCTGGAGCTTGCTCAAACTCGTGTCCATCGAGTTAGAGGTGCCATCCAATCATTTCATCCTCTGTCATCCCTTTCTCTTCCTGCTTTCAATCTTTCCAGCATCAGGGTCTTTTCTAATGAGTCAGTTCTTCACATCAGGTGGCCAAAGTGTTGGAGCTTCAGCTTCAGCATCAGTCCCTCCAGTGAATATTCAGGACTGATTTCCTTTAGGATGGACTGGGTGGGTCTCCTTGTTGTACAAGGGGCTCTTACGTCTTCCACCACAACACAGTTGAAAGGCGTCAGTTCCTCAGCCCTCAGCTTTCCTTTGGCTTTCAGTGTGGCTCAGTCGGTAAAGCATTAGCTTGCAGTGCGGGAGAGACTTAGCTTCAGTTCCTGGGTGAGGAAGTTCCCCTGGGGAAGGAAACGGCAACCCGCTCCAGCATTCGTGCCTGGAGAATCCCATGGACAGAGGAGCCTGCCAGGCTACAGTCCACGGGGTCACAAGAGTCAGACTCGACTTAGTACTCCCTTCAGCTTTCTTTAGGTCCAACTCTCACATCCACACATGACTACTGGAAAAAAGATAGCTGACTAGACGAACCTTTGTCAGCAAAGTAATGTCTCTGCTTTTTAATATGCTGTCTAGGTTGGTCATAGCTTTTCTTCCAAAAAGCAAGTCTTTTCATTTCATGGCCACAGTCAACATTTGCAGTAATTTTGGAATCCAAGAAAATAGTCTGTCGATGTTTCCATTGTTTCCCCACCAATTTGCCATAAAGTGATGTGACCAGATGCCATGATCTTTGTTTTTTGAATGTTGAATTTTAAGCCAACTTTTTCCACTCTCCTCTTTCACTTTCCTCGAAAGAGGTTCTTCAGTTCTTCTTCACTTTCTGCCGTAAGGGTAGTGTCATCGGCATCTGAGGTTATTGATATTTCTCCCCACAATCTTAATTCAAGCTTGTACTTCACCCAGTCTGGCATTTCACATGATGCACTCTGCACGTAAGTTAAATAAGCAAGGTGACAATATACAGGCTTGAGGCACTCCTTTCCCAATTTAGAACCAGTCCGTTGTTCCATGTCCAGTTCTATCTGTTGCTTCTTGACCTGCGTACAGATTCCTCAGGAGACACGTAAGGTGGTCTGGCAGGTAAGACAGGTAATGTGGTCTGGTAAATCCAAAATTTAGGTTTTCATAAAAAAATTAGTAGGTCTGTCAACCCTCAGCCCACATTCTCTTGCATCAATTTACTACAGGGAACTTAGTAGTGGCTTCAGTTCTTTAGAAAGACACGTTCCAGTTTAACTTTTGGTACCCATCTTTTCTTATTCAAATTACATAGTTATTTCTCTGGCCCTTAGAGGCATTTCAGTCTGTAGCCACTAATCCATATTGACTGCATTTCAAAATAATTTAGAGTAATGGTTCAGTAAATGAGTGGAATTCAGCTTAATTTGGAACGCAAGACATTTTTATGTTGCAAATCTCAAGTGTACAATATGATAACCATGAGCCACATGTGGCTATTGAGAACTTGAAAGGTGACTAATGCAATTTGAGATGGGTAAAAGTGTAAAGCACACACAGGATTTCAAACACATAGTATAGAAAAAGAATTTACTTTTCTATTAAAAATGTATATAAATGATGATTAAAAGACTAGAATGAAACAAACTGTTAAAAAAAAAGAATGTAAAATATCTTGTTAATTTTTGTATGGATTCAATTCAGTTCAGTCACTCAGTCATGTCTTTGCGACCCCAAGAATCGCAGCATGGCAGGCCTCCCTGTTCATTACCATCTCTTGGACTTCACTCAGACTCACATCCATTGAGTCTGTGATGCCATCCAGCCATCTCATCCTCTGTCATCCCCTTCTCCTGCCCCCAATCCCTCCCAACATCAGAGTCTTTTCCAATGAGTCAACTCTTCGCATGAGGCAGTCAAAGTACTGGAGTTTCAGCTGTAGCATCATTCCTTCCAAAGAAATCCCAGGGCTGATCTCCTTCAGAATGGACTGGTTGGATCTCCTTGCAGTCCAAGGGACTCTCAAGAGTCTTCTCCAACACCACAGTTCAAAAGCATCAATTCTTGGGTGCTCAGCCTTCTTCACAGTCCAACTCTCACATCCATACATGACCACAGGAAAAACCATAGCCTTGACTAGACAGACCTTAGTCAGCAAAGTAATGTCTCTGCTTTTGAATATACTATCTAGGTTGGTCATAACTTTTCTTCCAAGGAGTAGGCGTTTTCTAATTTCATGGCTGCAGTCACCATCCGCAGTGATTTTTGAAGCCCCCCAAAATAATGTCTGACACTGTTTCCACTGTTTCCCCATCTATTTCCCATGAAGTGATGGGACCGGATGCCATGATCTTCGTTTTCTGAATGTTGAGCTTTAAGCCAACTTTTTCCCTCTCCACTTTCACTTTCATCAAGAGGCTCTTTAGTTCTTCTTCATTTTCTACTATAAGGGTGGTGTCATCTGCATATCTGAGGTTATTGATATTTGTCCTTGCAATCTGATTCCAGCTTGTGCTTCTTCCAGGGCAGCGTTTCTCATGATATACTCTGCATATAAGTTAAATAAGCAGGGTGACAATATACAGCCTTGTTGTACTTCTTTTCCTATTTGGAACCAGTCTGTTGTTCCATGTTTAGTTCTAACTGTCACTTCCTGACCTGCATACAGATTTCTCAAGAGGCAGGTTAGGAGGTCTTGTATTCCCGTCTCTTTCAGAATTTTCCGCAGTTTATTGTGATCCACACAGTTAAAGGCTTTGGCATAGTCAAAAAAGCAGAAATAGATGTTTTTCTGGGACTCTCTTGCTTTTTCCATGATCCAGTGGATGTTGGCAATTTGATCTCTGGTTCCTCTGCCTTTTCCTGCTCTTCTCTTCAATTTCTGTGTCTCTGTTTCCCCTTCTTCTTCCTTCTTTCTCTTCCTTTCCTCTTCCTCCTCTTTCTTTCTGTTCTCTCTACTTCTCAGACAAGATGCCTCATTTGCCTTTGCAACTTTTGAAGTCTCTGCGGCCTGATGTTAAAATCCATATGCTACATAACTGGGCCTTAATGTAGTTCATACAAAAGGTTCTGCCTTTTCAGGCTTCCCTGGTGGCTCAGTGGGAGAGAATCCACCTGTCAATGTAAGAGACATAGGCTCCATCCCTCATCCAGAAGCAACTAAGCCCCCATGCCACAACTTTTGAGCCTGTGCCCTAGAGCCTGGTTCCACGACAAGAGAAGCCACTGCAATGAGAAGCCCACTCGAAGCAACTAGAGTGGCTGCTGCTGCAAGTGGGGAAAAGCTGAACAGCGATGGAGGCCTGGCACAGCCGAAGATAGTCCAATAAAATTGTTATCTGTAAAAGGTGCTGCCTTTTCGAGTATGCATTTTGGATTTACATGAGTCTGTCCTGGTTTTTACTATGGATCATTCTGAGGTAGAAATTACTAGGCAGTCAGTGTAGAACTCTGAGATCTAGTCTTGTTTTTAGTAAACATCCCACTTTATTGTCCTGAATTTCTGGAATGTGTCTTTAGTCTCATAAATTATCAGCACTCAGACCCAGGGCAGGGCAGTAATTAAATTCTGTTCCATATGCTTGAAGGAAAAAAGACTGGTGATCATTAATCCTAAATCCATACATCTGGTCAGTGATAAAATGGCCAGGGGGCATGAAAAAGGGTACTGACTTAATCCAAGGATCGAGAGAAGCCATCAAGATGTTAAGTATCTTGACCACTAAATTGATTGGTTAGAAATAACGTGATTTAAGGAGATAAAAAAAACTACTGTAAGTCTCACCTTGGGGGGGACACTTTACCCCTTCTCAGTGTCTATGCTGAGACTATGTACTTTCCTTCTGTTTATAAATTGTATTGGCTTGATATCATGAGTATTTGTGTTTTCATGGATTCCATTCTTTGGCTCCACAGACAAGAACTTGATTCCTGTCTCAGTTAGACATTTTGAACTTTTTGAAAGGAATTTCAAAGGCTTATTAAAGGAAAGTGTGATCCTAGTGCATGTCATCAGCAAAATGTAACAGCAACATAGGGCAGGTGGTTTCTTTACCACTACTGTCACCTGGGAAGCCCTTATCAAAACGCACATATTTTTTAAAGCCTTAGCTATTAATTTTGTCTTTATTCATAGTTTCACAGGAAAAAGTGAGACCTGGATTTTAAAAAAATTAATCTTATTTGTAAAAAGTCTCATGCCAAATGATACACATTCATTTGGAAACACAAAAAATCATAAAAAAGAAATTCCAAAAATCATCTTAATCCTGATGAAAGAAAGTGAAAGTGTTAGTCACTCAGATATGTCCAACTTTTTGCAAACCCATGGACTGTAGCCCTCCAAATTCCTCTGTCCATTGACTTCTCTAGGCAACAGTACTGGAGTGGGTTTCCATGCCCTTCTCCAGGGGATCTTCCCAACCCAGGGATCACACCCAGGTCTCCCACACTGCAAGCAGATTCTTTACCATTTGAGCTACCCAGTTCAGTCAGTCAGTTGTGTCTGGCTCTTCGCAACGTCATGGACCACAGCATGCCAGGCTTCCCTGTCCATCATCAACTCACAGAGCTTGCTCAAACTCACATCCATTGAGTCGGTGATGCCATCCAACCATCTCATCCTCTGTCATCCTCTTTTCCTCTTGCTCCCAATCCCTCCCAGCATCAGGGTCTTTTCCAATGAGCCAGTTCTTCACATCAGGTGGCCAAAGTATTGGAGCTTCAGCATCAGTCCTAGCAATGAATATTCAGGACTGACTTCTTTTAGGATTGACTGGTTTGATCTCCTTGCAGTCAAAGGGACTCTAAAGTGTCTTCTCCAACACCACAGTTCAAAAGCATCAATTTTGATGCTCAGCTTGCCTTATAGTCCAATTCTCACATTCATGCATGACTGCTGGAAAAACCAAAGCTTTGACTGGTTGGACCTTTGTTGGCAAAGCAATGTCTCTGCTTCTTAATATGCTGTCTAAGTTGGTCATAGCTTTTCTTCCAAGGAGCAAGTGTCTTTTCATTTCCTGGCTGCAGCCACCATGTGCAGTGATTTTGGAACACAAGAAAGTAAAGTCTGTCACTCTTTCTATTTCTTCCCCATCTATTTGCTTTGAAGTGATGGGACCAGATGCCATGATCTTTGTTTTTTGAATGTTGATTTTTAAGCTGACTTTTTTACTCTCCTTTTCCACTTTCATCAAGAGACTCTTTAGTCCCTCTTCACTTTCTGCCGTAAGGGTGGTGTCATCTGCATATCTGACATTACTGATATTTCTCCCAGAGATCTTGATTCCAGCTTGTGCTTCATCCAGCCCAGCATCTCACATGATGTACTCTCCATGTAAGTTAAATAAACAGGGTGACCAGGGTGACCATATACCCTTGAGGTACTCCTTTCCCAATTTGGAAACAGTCCATTGTTTCATGTCGGATTCGTCACTACTTGACCTGCATGCAGGTTTCTCAGGAGGCAGATAAGGTGGTCTGGTATTCCCATCTCTTTAAGAATTTTCCACAGTTTGTTGTGATCCACACAGTGAAAGGCTTTGGCATAGTCAATAAAGCAGAAGTAGATGTTTCTCTGGAACTCTCTTGCTTTTTCGATGATTCAACAGATGTTGGCAATTTGATCTCTGGTTCCTCTGCCTCTTCTAAATACAGCTTGCACAGCTGGAAGCTCGTAGTTCACGTACTGTTGAAGACTAGCTTAGAGAATCTTGAGCATTACTCTGCTACCCTGTGAAATGAGTACAATCATACAGTAGTTTGAACATTCTTTGGCATCACCTTTTTTTGGAATTGGAATGAAAACTGACATTTTCCAGTCCTGTGTCCACTGTTGAGTTTTCCAAATTTGCTGGCATATTGAGTGCAGCACTTTAACAGCATCATCATTTAGGATTTGAAATAGCTCAGCTGGAATTCCATCACCTCCACCTGCATCACTATGAACAAAGCCTGTGGAAATGATGGAATTCCACTTGAGCTTCCTAGGAAGTCACTTAATTCTCTTACATGTGTTAAATATTTCAGTTTATTTTCTCTTAGCCTTTTTTCTACAGAAAATATCCACAAATGAAATCTTGTTCTATAAAAATTTGATAATACCGTATAGGCGATTTCATATGCTCCACTTCCACTTAACATTTTGAAAGGTTGCTGTTGTGGCCTGTGTCATGCCGGGATCCGTGACATCCCCTCTGGAGGAGATGAGGCTTGACTACTTGGAGTTTTTTGTGTAGCAAAGTTTTATCAAAGTATAACAGAGATAGGGAAAGCATCTGATATAGACATCAGAAGGGGACAGTAGGAGTACCCGCTTGCTAGCTTTTAGCAAGGCATTTTAGGTCTGTTAGCAAGCTGCTACTCAGATAAGAGAGACATGTCAAGGCTGAGGGAGTTTCACCAGGCCTCTTTCTCAGAATATGCATTTTTGAGACGGGATAGCATGAGGTGTGTCATCCTGCCCCCCACCCCACCCCCACCCACCATAAAACAATTGACTTCGATACTGCTTTGTTGAGCCACATTACCAGCCCAAGATGTGAGAAAAGGAAAAAGTTAGGCAGAACTGGTTTCATCCATAGAGAAGGGAGAAAAAACCAAAAGTTTGCCGCTTGGAGTTTATTTCCTCCTCCCACTTGGGGACCTCTGGCCTTCCTACCTGTTACTCTCTCGGTTTTAAGATAAACTTTTTTTGCTATCTTTAAGAATTATTTGAAATTAAATTGCTACTTAAATGGATCGACAAATTGAATACAATAACAATAGAATTGGGAGAAAATACAGATGATTAAGTTAAGCATGCTAACAGCATTTCTCGACATATAATCCAAGGCAGAAATCATGCAGAAAAATTACTTTTATTACTTTAAAAGTAAGCTTTTCCATGATATAATTTTAAGTGGCAAATAAAATACAGGAAAACTAACATACAGTAAACACCACGAGTTATTATTATAACTAATGAATTGGGTTCAAATCAAGGAAAGGGCAACACAGATGTAAAAATGAACAAAAAAGGAAAAGATAAACCATTTTACAATTGAGTAATAGATGTAAGAAAAAATGATGTTTCATCAGTAATCAAGGAAATTCAAAGGAGAATAAGAAAATATTTTCAAGTCACAAGTTGGTAAATAATCTTCATAACAATAACAATCTACATTTATTGATCACTTATAATCTAAGTGCCTTACATGTCTTACTTAATTTCCTTACCCGCATAAGTTGCATGCAGATACCAGTGTTAGGCCCATTTTGTAGTTAAGGGTAAGGAATCACATACTCAGAGTCATATCACTATTAAGGTATAGAGCTAGAATTTGAACAGTCGGATTTCTTAGTCTGTGCCATTATTAGTGATTTGTATCTAGAGACAAAGGTTCAGAAAAGTGGGCACTTTCATATGGTGCTGGTGAGAATGACAACTGGTACTTTTCTGAAAGTTAGTTTGAAGGTATGTATCAAAAACTTTAAAATAATTCTACAGTCTTTAACCCCAAATTTCTTTCTTTTTTAAAAATATAAAATTGAATTTTATTTATTTTTTAATATAAATATATTCATTTTAACTGGAGGTTAATTACTTTACAATATTGGATTTGTTTTGCCATACATCTTTCTATGCCTATGACTAGATCCCAGATGAAAAGACATACAAATGTCTTGTGTCTGAGCTGTGAAAACATCCAAGTGTGCAAATACATAACTATATTCAATAACAAGATATTTCTTTCAGCATTGTTGAAATGTCAGAAACCCACAAAATTGAATACAACTTTAATACTTGTGAATAAGGTAGAAAATAAATATGTTAGGGTTCAATAAGACTTTGGAAAACTATGCAGTCATTATAAATAATGGAATAGCTCTGCCCAGAATGAAATGGAAAATTCTCTAAGAAATATTGGATGGGGGAATTTTAGCTATATATGAAGAATAATAGACTGCAAGTAGCTAAAATATTAAGGAAATCTATGATTTCATTTAGCCAGAAAAGCAGAAGTAGATAGAGCAGGCTTCAGGACTGACTGATTCAACAGCTGAAGTATGTCATCAAGACTCGAGGTCCTTCCATCTCTGGTCAGCTTCCCCCACACCAAGTGTTACCTTCTTCCTGAGGTTGACGATTACCCCTGATGCAACAAGATGGTTGCTTATGGTGACTGAGGGCACATTCTTCTCTGTTTCTGTCCCTCAGGAGAAAAGAGATAAACTCCTCTAACCATCGAATATAAGACCTTTTCAATCTGACTGGGCCATTTTAAAATTATTGGCCACCCTCAACCAGTAACAGTACTCAGGGAGGTTCTAGATCCTGATAGATTCAGAATCATAAGGACTTGCTCCCAGAAGCTATCAGTGAGGTAAAGTGGGGTAGACATTCCGACGTCTGGAGCTGTGTTAGTGAGGAAGTGGGAAATGGATGTTAGCTAAGCATATACTACACTGGATACCTCAAAAATAAGAACGCCTAGAACACTCTGACCTCCAGAGGCCCTGAGTGGTAAATAAATAGCCAGAAGACACGCTGAATAAACTTTGGAAGGAAAGGAGATAGATCATAAAACACAGAACTTTCAAAAATAAAATTCCAACATGCAGAGGAAGGTAAAAGAGACAGAGGGGAGGGGGGAGGAGGGAAGGGGAGACAGACAGAGAGAGAGGAAATCATGAATGTGACTTGGCAAAAGCTCCCCAGTTGGTAGAAATCTGAGATGTCCCTGGAGTCCTGTGATCAAAAACCAAAACCAAAACAAGCGGAAGTTGCTCCAAGTTACCAGGTCCAGTAAGATCACTCACTATGGCTGAGCAGGCTTCAAGTGGATCTGTGCCCACAGATGCCCAAGAGGCCAGTCAGTCAGAAAGAGAACCCAGTGGAGACCATTCCAAGGAGATCAATTTTTCACAGAGTTTCCACTTTCATCACATATATAACACCTCCCTTCTTAGAATCTTACCCTGCTCTGTGGACCTGTGCCAAATGTGTTGGGCGCATCCCTTTCTTCTGAAGTAGGTAGAAAGTCAGCCTTGAATGTCATTCAACAACATTTCTAAGAAGCAAAAGTTTTAGTACTCAGCTTTTAATCTTACTGGGGCTTGTAGGGATTTCCGCTGGACATTGCTTGCTCGCTTGGTGGGCTCATGACCTCTTCCTGAGCCAGGTTACTCTCTTTTACTTATTATTTCTTTCCAGAACCCCTTCTCCTAGGGGGGAAAAAGAAGTGTCCCAAACTTAGCTACCTTTCAAGGCTCAACAGAGATCCTTCTTCCTCATGACAGTTTTCCTGGCTCTGTGAATATCTCCCTTCTTAAACTCCTATTAAGCTGACAGAACCCCATAGATTTTCAATTTCTTTTTTACTAGAAGTTATGTGCAATCGCAGACCTTCCCAGGCCCATCTTGTTCTCCTTTCCCTATGATATCTTGGATTGTGTTTTATAATTGTTTTGTATCTTTCACAGAGTTTAGACCACTGAATCAGTGAGCTAGTCTGTTTCTCTTCTTGGCCCTTTCCAATCCAGTCTCTGTATGGAGTCCCAGGGATATCTTAATACTTTAAAGGAGAATTAGAACGTGCTCCTTCTTTCAAGTATATCCCTTCAACTTCCTCCTTTGCATTTGAATACTTTAAAACAAAACAAATCTCTGCAAGACTTGGTTCTTGGTCCCCTCTCCCACTCAGCCAGGCCACTCTCCCCCTCTTGATAGGCTCCAGCTACAATGCCCTCCTTTGCTTCTAACTGGGCCAAGGACTTCTCTGCCCTAGAGCCTGCGTACGTGCCGTGGCTCCTTAGAGGCTGACCAATTTCCCTCCCAACCTTCTCACTGGCCCCGATTAACTCATTTCCTTATTTCCCCTTTAGGCCTCAACTTAAACATCATGCCTACTCTTAATCCCTGGTCCAATTATGCCTCACAGAAACTTGTTTTCTTTCTTTATTGTAACTTGGGATTACATGTTTGTTTAGTGTTTCTCTTCCACACTAGACCGTTCCTCTCATGCTCTAAGAGATCATGTCTTTCTTATTTAACAGGGCATATCCTGCAACTAGCCCAGTGCCCGACACATGGTAAGTCCCACGAGATAGTTGATTAAATACTACCAAACTGCCATTTTTTTTAAAATAAAAATCAGGCACATATAGGCAACCTGCTTGCACTCAATCTCCTTTTGTGCTTGTTAGCATTTGCCTTATATACAGAGGCGCCCCTATGTTAAGTGCATAAATGTTTACAATTGTCGTGTCTTCTTTGGTGGCAGTGGCACAGTTGGTAAGAGTCCATCTGCCAATGCGGGAGATGCAAGAGACATGCTGGTTCAATCCCTGGGTTGGGAAGATCCCCTAGACTAGGAAATGGCAACCCATTCTGGGTTCCAGGTATTCTTGCCTGGAAAATCCCATGGACAGAGCAGCCTGGCGGGCTATAGTCCTCGGGATCACAAAGAATCAGACACAACTGAGCATGCACACACACACACACACCATTCTCAGACTGATCCTTTGATCATCATGTAGTGTCCTTCCTTGTCTCTTGTAACAGTCTTTATTTTAAGACTATTTAGTCTGATATGAGTATTGCTACTCCAGCTTTCCTTGGATTTTTATTTGCATGGAGTTACTTTTTTAATCTCATTTTCAATGCATATGTGCCCCCAGATCTGAAGTGGGTCTCTTGTAGACAGCATATATTTGGGTGTTGTTTTTGTATCCATTCAGCCAGTCTATGTCGTTTATTGGGGGCATTTAATCCATTTGCATTTAAGGTAATTATCTATACGTACGGGCTTTCCTGGTAGCTTGGCTGGTGAAGAATCCACCTGCAATGCAGGAGACCCTGGTGCAACTCCTGGGTTGGGTAGATCCCCTGGAGAAGAGATAGGCTACCCACTCCAGTATTTATGGGCTTCCCTGGTGGCTCAGATGGCAAAGAGTCTGCCTGCAATGTGGGAGACCTGAGTTAGATCCCTGGGTTGGGAAGATTCCCTGGAGGAGGGCATGGCAACCCACTCCAGTATTCCTGCCTGGAGAATTACCATGGCAGAGGAGACTGCGGGCTACAGTCCATAGGGCAGCAAACAGACACGACTGAGCAGCTAAGCACACATATTGCCATTTTCTTAATTGTGTTTGTTTTTGTAGTTCTTTTTTCTTCCTTTCTTTTGTTATCTTTTCTTGTGTTTCTTGCCTAGAGAAGTTCCTTTAGCAGTTGTAAAGCTGGTTTGGTGGTGATGAATTCCCTAAGCTTTTGCTTGTCTATAAAGTTTTTGATTTCTCCACTCCAGTATTCTTGCCTGGAGAATTCCATGGACAGAGGAGTCTGGTAGGCTATATAGTTCATAGAATCTCAAAGAGTGGGACACGACTGAGTCACATAGACACACACACACACACACACACACACACACACACACATGAAATCTGTATGAGAGCCTTGCTGGGTAGAGTATTCTTGGTTGTAAATCATCCCCTTTCATCTCTTTAAATATATCCTGCTAGTCTCTTCTGGCCTGCAGAGTTTCTGCTGAAAAGTCAGCTGATTACCTTATGGGTATTCCATTGTGTGTTATTTATTGCTTTTCTCTAGTTGTTTTTAGTATTTTTTCTTTGTATTTAATTTTTTAGTTGTTTTAATATGTGTCTCAGCATGATGCTCTTTGGGTTTATCCTGTATGGGACTCTGCAATTTCTGGACTTGGGTGGCCATTTCCTTTCCCTTGTTATAGAAGTTTTCCTCTATGATCTCTTCAAATATTTTCTTAGATTCTTTCTCTTTTTCTTCTTTTTCTCGGACCCCTATAATTTTAAATTTGGCATTGTCTTAGAGGCCACACTTTATTTCAGTCTTTTTTTCTAAGGTCTGCCCCATGGCAGAGATTTCCGCCATGCTGTCTTCCAAGTTACTTATCAGCTCTGCTATTGACTCCTTCTAGTGTAGTTTTCATTTGAGTTATTGTCTTGTTCACCTCTGTTTGTTTGCTCTTTAGTTCTTCTAGATCTTTGTTAAAACTTTCTTATATCTTCTTGATCCATGACTCCACTCTTTCTCTGAGATCCCAGATCTTCTATACTATCATTACTCTGAATTCTTTTCAGATAATTGCTTATCTTTTCTTCATTTAGTTGTTCTTGTAGGTTTTCATCTTTCTCCTTTGCAATATATTTCTTTGTTGTCTCATTTTGTTGGACTTACTGTGTTTGTGGTCTCCTTTCTGTAGGCTACAGGAATGTATGTCCTCTTGTTTATGGTGCCTGCTCCCTGTGGTGAGTGAGGTTGGTCCAGAGGCTTTTGCCACTATCCCTTTGCTATGTAGTTTGATTGGTGTTGCAGTGATCAGCCTGCCCTATATATTGAGCGGGGGTTCCCCTTTGCTCTGTGGTTGTCAGTGCCTTGTCAGGGGCAGGGTCTGCCCCCTAGTTGTTGGAGTAAAACCCCAAAGATCTGTTTCTTAGCTGTGATTCTGATTTGTGGTGTGAGGTAGGTGGGATTGGAGCATTCCTACTGGGAGAGAAGTCACTGAGGACACCCCTTCTGAAGATGTTCACTTGTGAATGTGGTTGGTTTTGCCCCCTTCTGCCCATTGTGTGGGCTCACAAAGTACACTGTTGCTGGTACTGCCCGCAGTCCCACCTTAACTGTGGATATGCCAGCAACTGGCCTTGATGACGCTCAGGCCACCAGTGTGGATCCACCAAGGTTAGATCCCAGACTGTAGTGTTCATGCACCTGGGCCTTCTGTGGGAGCTATAGAGGCAGCTTGTACTCTGGTCTGGCCCAACTCCCATGTGTACATGCCCACAGAGGCCACAGCTGCTAAAGCCACCCCTATCCCCCACCACAGATGCAAGAGTAATTTTCCTCCTTTCAGATGTTTTGTAGGCTCCGAATTAAGGAAGCTATAAGTAGAAATATAATTTAACATTTTGCACCACTACAAGGAGAGATTTCAGCTCTTCTTCCTTAGTCACCCAACCCCAGGGCTCAGCTCTGGTTTCATCCCTCCTATGGGAGAATTTCCTAGTGGGGGTAGCTATTTACACCTTCCTGGGACAGTGGGGCAAGTCCTGACATCACTGGTGGACTTCCTAGTACCGAGAGTTAACCATGGCCTTCTAGGCCAGCAAGGGCAGATACTGAGGCTCACCGGCAGAATTGCTAGTGGGGAAAGCTGTCTGCACCTTTTTTGGGTCTGCCGAGGCAAGGCCTGGTGCCTTACTACAAGTCTGAAAGAGGCAGCTAGTGCCCACCTCTGGAGCCCAAGATGGTGGCAGCAACTCATGCCTTCCCACTGAGCTCCTATAGGCATTGTCCTGTTGCCTGGGTGCACTCACAGGGATAGAATTTCTTGTGGTTGTCCCACCTTTCTCCATGTGCATCTGCCAATAATGGCGCCTTGCCTCTCTGGTGGGGCAGCCTTCTTCCTAGTGATAGTTGAAAGCTTATGGTGTTCTGCCATATTCGTTGTCTCCAAAGGAAAAGATTTAACTCTGGGACCAAAGACAGTCTCAGACACTCAGAACTTTGTGTAGTAGAAATTTTACTAGAGAATTAGTAACAGGAAAAAGCTTCTGACATAGATATCAGAAGTGGATAAAAGATTACTCGTCTTGCTAGTTTTAAGCAGGACATTACATACTTTTCTGCTAGCTGTTGAAAATAGAAAAGAAAACGTCCAGGCTGAGAAAATTTTGCCCAGATCCTTTCCCATAACATACATACTGGGATGACATCAGCATGAGATTAATCAGAAGGAACAGGTTAACCCGGAGCTCAAGGCTGTGGAAGTTTTGTGCAGATGTTCTTCCATAACATACATTCTGAGCTCAAGAAAAGACATGTCCCTGAACAAGAGGTACTGCTGCCTATGAGGCCTACTTGTGTAAGGCAAAAAAATGTGAAAAAGAAAGAATGTTCACCTTCACTCTAAAGGGGCCTTAGGCTTGGACTCCTTATCAACCTGCCTAAGTTCACTCTCTCACTAGTACACCCTCAGTTGCCACAGTGCATCCGTTTAGGCTGTTTCCACACCTAAGCCCGGTCTTTTCTCTGGGGCTGATCTTTGGAGTCTGAGCTTGAACAGCTGACCCCCATCTCACTGACAGAGAAGTGTTTCAGGTTGGGAAACACAGTACTGGTGCCAACTCTCTGTGCAGGTTACTCCATTTTGCCTTCCACAAACCAGTTACTCTTCTTCCCTTTTAGGTTCCAAAACCTGCCCTCTGCCCAGTCTAACTTCTTTGCTGGTGAAGAGCCTTCCCAAGGTGCAGGAACTGTTCCTTTGGTTCCCTCGCTGGGGTGCAAGCCCCATCCTGATTCCTTCTTTTTCCTTTTGTTCTACCTGCTTATGTGAAGGTTTCATTGTCTTTTTGAGGTCCTCTGTCAGCACTTAGCACCTGTTCTATGTAAATCATTCCTCCTGTAGAGGTATTTTTAATGTTTCTGTGGAGGGAGGTAAATTCTGCTTCCTACTCCTCCGCCATCTTGATCTTCCTCATAACAAGACGAAAACTTAATTACAGGAGAGCAAAACACTCCCCTCTCCCGCACATCTTACCGTCACATCAGTAGGGCTCCTGTATAGTAACAGAGGAATATGATGCGAAAAACTGAACATTGCATATATGAGAATTTACTTTAAAAGTCTCTGGGAAAATCCAAAGTCAACAAAGATGACAAAAACAAGAACACAAGAGAAAATTGGAATCTCTGATACCTACAGCTACAGCAAATAGTGAGTACAGCATAACTTCTAGTTAGATAGACATAAGCCCCACACGAAAACCTATGTACCTCAATTCCTTTCCCATACTACATCATTTTTGGCTTTGAACAAAAATTATGAGTCACACCAAATATAAAAAGTATAGTTCAGAGAGAGAGAGCACAACTATTAGACTCAGGTATGATAGAGATTTTGAAATTATCAGACCATGAACTTATGTTGAGGGCTATAACAGGAAAAGTAGACAATGTGAAAGAAAGGATATGTAATGTAAGCATGAAGACTGAAAGATTCAAAAGTAAATGCTAAAACAAAAAGACACTGTAAGAGGAGTGAATAATGTCTTTTGTAGGCATATGCCATAGACTGGGCATGGCTGAGGAGACATTGCAATTAAAGGTATGTCAACAGAAACTTCCCAAACTGAAATGAAAGAAAGAAAGAAAGAAAATAATAGTATAGAATATCCAAGAACTGTGGATA
>SJYC01085725.1:0-10051 GCA_006408675.1 Madoqua kirkii | reverse complement strand
ATTATAGATTAATTCAATCCTGATCAAAATCCCAATCATGTTTTTAACAGGTATAGAAAAATTTATATTTAAATTCACATAGAATTTCAAGAAACCATAAATACCCTGAACAATCTTGAAATAAAGGAACAAATTTGGAGGATTCACACTTTCTAATTTCAAAACGTATTACAAAGTACAGTAGTCAGTGAACTACTAGCATAAAGACAGACTATAAAGAATAGAGACTCCAGAAATAAACCCTTATATATCTAGTCAAATGATTTTTCATGAGGGCACCAAAGCCTTTCAATGGAAAAAGAAGTCTTTTCAACAAAGGATGCTGGAAAATCTGGATATACACATGCAAAAGAATTAAGTTGCATCCTTACTTAACAACATATGAAAACATTAACTCAAAATGCATCAAAGACCTAAATGTAAGATCTAAAACAATGAGGGAAGAGGAAGGGGGGATCAAGAGGGAGGCGACACATGTATATCTATGAACGATTCACCTTGACGTATGGCAAAAACCACCACAGTATTATAATTATCCTCCAATTAGAAAAAAAAAAATTAAGAAAAAAAAAAAGGAACTTCCTTGGTCATTCAGTGGCTAAGAATCCGCCTTGCAATGCAGGGGATGCAGGTTCAATCCTGGTTGGGAGACTATGATCCCACATGTCACAGAGTAACTAAGCCCATGTGCTCCAACTAGAGTTAGCACACTGCAATGAAAGACTCCACACAATGCAACAAAGACCCCACGTGCTGCAACAAAGATCTGACCCAGCTAAATAAACAGACAAATTCTTTATAAAAACACTTAAAACAAAAATTTCAGTGTTGGACTTGGCCATTTCTTTGATGTGACACCAAAGACACAGATAATAAAAGAAAAAATAGACAAATTGCACTTCACGAAAAATCTTTCAATTTGTTCATCAAAAGACACTATCATCAGAGTAAACCCACAGAGGCAACCTGTAGAATGAGAGGAAATACTTACAAATCATATTTATAATAAGAACTTAGCATCTTAAAAAAAATCAACAAAATAATCCAAACAACCTGATTCAAAAATAAGTAGAGCAAAGGATATGAATAGACATTTCTCTAAAAAAAAAAAAATACAAATGTCCAGTAAGTATATGAAAATGTGCTCAGCATCAGTAAGTATTTGTTGTTGTTCAGTTGTGTCCCACTCTGCAACCTCATGGAATGCAGCACACCATGCTTCCCTGTCCGTCACTATCCCCCAGAGTTTGCTCAGATTTATGTCCATTGAGTCAGTAATGCTATCTAACCATCTCATCCTCTGCCGCCCACTTCTCCTTTTGCCTTCAGACTTTCCCAGCATCAGGGTCTTTTCAAAAGAGTTAAGTCTTTGCATCAGGTGGCCAAATTATTAAAGCTTCAGCCTCAGCTTCAGTCCTTCCAATGAATATGCAAGGTTGATTTCCTTTAGGATTGTCTGGTTGATCTCCTGGCTGTCCAAGAGATTCTGCAGAGTCTTCCTCAGCATCACAATTTGAAAGCATCAATTCTTCAGACCTCAGCCTTCTTTATGGTCCAAGTCTCACATCCATATATGACTACTAGAAAAACTATAGCTTTGATCATACAGACTTTGTTGGCAATGTGATGTCTTCACTTTTTAATATGCAGTCTAGGTTTGTCACAGCTTTCCTTCCAAGGAGCAAGCATCTTTTAATTTCATGGCTGTGGTCACCATGAAATGCAAATTAAAATTACAATGAGATACCATCTCACACACATTAGAATAGCTAATATTAGAAGAAAAAAAAAAACAGAAAACAAATGTCATTGAGGATGTGGAGCATCCTCATTGTAGATGGGAATGTAAAATGGTATAGCCACGGAGGCAAACAGTATGGTGGTTCCACAAGATTTAAAAGAGAATTGTCATATGATCTAAATATGGATTTTTATCCAAAAACTTTGAAAGCAGGATATTGAAGAAATATTTATATACCCACAATGATAGAGAGCAGCATTATTCACAATAGCTAAAATATGGGGGCAACCCAAGAGTCCATAGACAGATAAATGGGTGAACAAAAATGCAGTATATACATACAATGGTATATTACACAGCCTGAAAAAAGAACGAAATCCTCTCATCTGCTACATCATGAATGAACCTTGAGGACATTTTGCTATGTGAAATATGCCAGTCACAAAAAGACAAATACTGTATTAGTTCATTATTTGAGGTATTTAAAGTAGAGAGCAGATAGAATGGCAGCTGCCAGAGACTGAAGGAAGTGAAAATGGGGAGTTTTGGTTTAATAGGTATAGAGTTTCAGTTTTCTAAGATGAAAAAAAAAATAGAGGTGGATGGTGGTGATGGTTGTACATTATGAATATTTAATATCACTGAACTGACTTAGAATGGTGAATATGGAAAATTTTATATTCTGTGTTCAGTTCAGTTCAGTCGCTCAGTCATGTCCGACTCTTTGTGACCCCATGAATCGCAGCACACCAGGCCTCCCTGTTCATCACTATCTCTTGGAGTTCACTCAGACTCACATCCATCGAGTCCATGATGCCATCCAGCCATCTCATCCTCGGTCGTCCCCTTCTCCTCCTGCCCCCAATCCCTGCCAGCATCAGAATCTTTTCCAATGAGTCAGCTCTTCGCATGAGGTGGCCAGAGTACTGGAGTTTCAGCTGTAGCATCATTCCTTCCAAATAAATCCCAGGGCTGATCTCCTTCAGAATGGACTGGTTGGATCTCCTTGCAGTGCAAGGGACTCTCAAGAGTCTTCTCCAACACCACAGTTAAAAAACATCATTTCACCAAAACTTAAAAATGAAAAAAAGAATATAATGGAGTTTCAGCTGTAGCATCATTCCTTCCAAATAAATCCCAGGGCTGATCTCCTTCAGAATGGACTGGTTGGATCTCCTTGCAGTGCAAGGGACTCTCAAGAGTCTTCTCCAACACCACAGTTCAAAAACATCATTTCACCAAAATTTAAAAATGAAAAAAAGAATATATGCTCCATTTGTGAGAAAAAAAAAAAGTACACAAATACAGAGCGCAGAAAGTAGGATTCTCTGGTACTCTTCTCCTCTAATGACAGCTGCTGTTCCTTTCAGTGTAGTGTTTGTATTTCCTGTGCGCATATTTTAACATGTGTTAGTAATTCTTTTAAGAAAGATGCCACCATATATAATGTTCAGTGTGCTTTGTTTAATTAAAATTAATACAAATATTTTCCCTAAATGATCTAAATTTGTCCCTGTCCCCAGTAGTCTACAACAAAATAAAGGAAAAACTAGAGCATTAAATATAAAGATGTTAAACCAAACATCTATTAAAGCACCAAAAAATGTCCTGGCCACATTTGTCCCTCTATTGAAGTCCATCTTTTTAAACATATGATTGTAGATAAAAAATACATTCTTGCTGACATGCTTACTTTCAATCTACCCCAAACTCTTACCTGCTGTATGAACCATTTCCTAGTTAACATATTCCCTCAGTGCTCAGCCTGCCTCATTTATGTTCCTTTGGTGGCAGTCTACAATTTCTTAAAACTGTGGACATGTGAAAATATAAAATAAACACAGGCAACCAAAAGACCTGCTGGCATCCATTGTTAACACTGTGCCATATTTCCCCTGTAGGTTTTTCTGTAGAAGGCGGAGGGCTCTTCTGAACTAAAATAACGCTTTCTTCATATCCACTTCACCTTGAACACTGGAAAGGGGTCTGCACTTTGAAAGGACTTTGTCATGTGACAAAGGTGTCAAATTTTGAAGGGCAGAAGGGTACAGAGAAAATGCCCTGACGCTTATAATCATTGACTGTTATTCAGTTGCACCTATTTTTCTGCACATGACGATAGATGCACATATATATTACATTACACACAATAAAAAATTAAATGAAACTATACAGCAGGTGGTATAGTACAACTTTGCTCTTTTCTAAATACTTTACCAAATGGCCTTAGGACTATTTGTTTCTGCACTTATATCAGATAACACCTTTATGACCTAAGAAATATACAAAGGATCAGGGTGCAAGGGATTAATACCACATGGTATTTTTGCCGTACCAGTCCTAAGAGGAATTTTAGTGACCACTGGGAAAACATATTCATCCCTTTACACATAGAAGAATTCCTCTGTGGTGCTGGCAATGTTCAACATTTCAATCAAGCATCAAGAAGAAAATGCATATAATCAGGGATCTCAGTAACCACTGACAACCAGTATAATAAAAAGATGTGATATTAATATTTCTGCATGTTTAATTCTTTATTGGCTTGAAAAATATACTCTATAAAGTTTTATAAGGACTAAATAAGTTTATATGGATGAAGCATTTTAGAAATGTGCCTGGAAAAAAACAAATGCTCAGTATTGCCACTAATAATAGTTAGGTTCATATTCTTTGTATAAATGCATATAAATGCACACATTCATAAATTTCACATGTATGTTTTAGCCAAATGTAGTCATATTGCATAATGCTATGAGAAAAAGATGCTGCTGCTGCTGCTAAGTCACTTTAGTCGTGTCCGACTCTGTGAGACCCCAGAGATGGCAGCCCACCAGGCTCCCCCGTCCCTGGGACTCTCCAGGCAAGAACACTGGAGTGCGTTGCCATTTCCTTCTCCAGTGCATGAAGGTGAAAGGTGAAAGTAAAGTCGCTCAGTCGTGTCTGACTCTTAGCGACTCCATGGACTGCAGCCTGCCATAGGATTTTCCAGGCAAGAGTACTGGAGTGGGGTGCCAATTGCCTTCTCCCTGAGAAAAAGATATGACCTTACTTTATCCAAGTGACTACTTAGCATATAATATGCTGCTCAATATCATTATTCATTGGGAAAATCCAAACTACAAACATAATGCAGTGCTCTCTGGAATGGCTGAAAATAAAACTAACTCACTAATAATATGCTGGTGAAGCTATAAAGTAAGTGGAAGCCTTTACATGGCTGGTGTGGGTGTGAATTGGTACAGCCACTTTGGAAAACTGTTGAGCTGTATCTACTAAGGCTGAACCTGCATGTACCTGAGAGCCTACTGGTTATCCTGATAGCCTACATTACGCCCATAGGCAAATACATATTGAAAATGAAAGTATTAATCACTCAGTCATGTCCAGCTCTTTGCAACCCCATGGACAAATACATAATACTTCACAACAATTAATTTGTGTGTATGCAAAAATATATGTATAAGATGTTCATAAGAGCATCATTCATAAAAATCCAATGCTGGAAACAGCCAAATGCTCATCAATAAGAACAGATAAATTAAATTTAGTAAAGTCAAAGAATGGAAAACTGCAGTGCAATGAAAATGAACAAAACATTGCAAAACGTGGTAACAGACATAAAGAAGCCAGACACAAAATAGTTCAAGCTATATGATACCTTTTTTGTAAACATCAAAACCAAGCAAAACTAATCCATGACTTAGCAATCCAAGTAGTAGTGAACTTTGCATAGGGGCAGTGGTAGTAATGGCTGGGAGGACGCCATGAAGGACTCCTCAGGGGTTATGGTAATGTTCTATACCTGGATTGGGGTAGGAGTTATGCAGTGGTCTTTATGAAAAGTGTTGTTGTTGAACTCACACCTTGTACAGTTCTGGTACTCCCACATTTCTCAGATATTAACTGTTTAATTGAGGATTTGTACTTTACAGACAGAGTGAAAAGTCACTGGTGCTGGTGGTGTGCAACTTCTTCAAGATATAAATGTGGAGACTTCAGGTAAAATTTGTAGATCCTTTCTCATTAGAATCCAAAGTTTTAATGAGACAGTTAATCATGTCTAGACAAAAACTACAGACATAGACTGTCCAAGCCTAATGATAGGTTCAGAAGTTACCCTGAAGGTTCCCAGATCAGATCTTGACATTTGCTCCCCTCACCATCCCCAACAGCAAAATTAGTTAAGCAAACAAAAAACAGATTCTGTTGCTTGCCAGATTTGGCAACAATAAACCTACAGGGTAGCACCTTGATCCCCTGGACACAGTGTTCTAAGCTCTCAGAGACTTGTCTGCTCCTATCCTTTCATCAGTTCTCATATCATCCATCTAAGTATCTTACATTGAAGCAACACTGGCCTGTTCATCATAACTACCAATTATACCTTTGTACATTGTCTCTTCTGTGCCTTGGATCATACCTGGAATGTCCTCTGGAGACCTTTCCATGACTACTCATCCTTCATCAGTTCAGATTGCATCTCTTCTTGACATCTAAGTATCTTACATTGAAGCAACACTGGCCTGTTCATCATAACTACCAATTATACCTTTGTACATTGTCTCTTCTGTGCCTTGGATCATACCTGGAATGTCCTCTGGAGACCTTTCCATGACTACTCATCCTTCATCAGTTCAGATTGCATCTCCTTCTTGAAGTTTCACTGACAATTCCCAATCCCACTATTGGCAGGGAACACCCATACGCTGTTCACCCACAGCGTGTCACTTATCTTTCTAGTCTGTTCATCCAAAGCATGTCACTTATCTTTCTAGTATGTTGCTCTGATGCAATTACTGTGAGGACTATAAGGAGAGAATGCTAAATATCAGCAGGTGGCAAATCTGGGTAATGGGTACTTTGGTGTTTGTAAATTTATTCTCTGTACTTTATTGCACATGTATCTATGTTTGTCATGTTGCATTTTTAAATAACTTGAAAGTGTGGGCACACAGATACTGTAATATCTAAATTTCACAATCCTTTTGGAGAGCAAATAACATTCATGGAGCTTAATGGGAGCGATTTGATAACTGTGAAATTTTGTTAAGAATCCAAAACTCCAAGTGTTTTACAGGAGCAACATTGGTGTTTGGGGGTGTGAGGTCAATCTTCTTGTGAAGCATCAACCACACTTGTCATTAAACAATACTGAGTACACCAGTACAGTGAGATGCTATGCATCCATTAAAAGGAATGAGATGCTTCTATGTATGCATAAACTTATATGTGATTCTGCACAGTGGAGATGTAAATGAAGCACGATCTTTTGCACTGCATTTAAGATTTAAGAAAACTGTACCACTTACTTTTGTTTCTGTCCTAACTGGAAGAAAATTTTTAAATAATTCTTCCTTATGTTATCAAGACAAACTGACTTTCATAGAGGGAAAACAAAATTCTTTCTTTAACAAAAATCTTATCAAGCTTTGAACTTGATGTGTTACTTTTACTGTTACATATTTTAAAGCATTAATAACTTTTACAATCACCATTGTTTGCAACTTGTCTTATCATGTGGAAAATATTTCAACTTGAAATAAATGCAACAAAAATCTTTAATACCATGAAAAAAGCAGTGATAAAACTTTCAGCTTAGAGCAGTTTTTATCTACCATATAAGATACTAGATTAGTGAACAATAGTTTCTTGCATAAGGAATACTCTGCTTAGAAGCTACTTACCATTCTAAACGATTATATTCTTCCTTGAGTTTGAATGCATTCAAGAAGATAAGAGGAATTTTATGAATGCCGCTCATCTCCTAAGGCAAAACAATATGAGGGTTACCCAGCTGGTGGTGACCTCTCTCATAAGGGAAAAGAAGAGGAGTGTGTGAGTACCAGGTTATTCCAGCTTTGTGGGATGCATTTCTCACCAGCAACACCTGGAGGACGGAGGTTAGACCCCAATGACTCAGGAGAGGAAATATATTGGAAAAGGGGCAGGAGCTAGCCCACAAACCTCTGAGAGAACTTCACTGAAGGATCCCCCCACTAGGTCTGTGGGCTCTCCTAATACTGAATGCTAAACTCACACCCCCCTCATTCTGAAATTGGCTCCCTGTAGGCACCTCCAAGTGCAGAGATGAGAGTAAAGAGAGTGCTTTCAGAAAAACAGACCAGGGTTTCAGGAAAGGGAAATAATACACATTGAGCTATAGTGCCACCTTGTGGAAAATAAACCAGAGTTTTCCAGCATCTAGCCTGGCAAGAACCAAAGAGGACATAAAAGGTTAAGAATTCTGCTACAAGAGTGAGGGCAGAAGTGCAGAGCAGGTGTCTCCATACAAAATTTGAGAAAACCCAAGATACAAGCAGGACCAGCAAAAAATATTCTACTTGAAGACAGATAATAAAGTTTGTGAGAGATGACTGCTATCAATACTTCAAATGTGATAGTAGCAATAAAAATCCAAGGATCATGAAGAAACAAGGAAACATGTCATCACCAAAAGATAATGATAAATTTTTCAGTTATCAAACTCAATGACCTAGATCTAGCTGATAAAGCATTCAAAACAGCGTTTTGAGGAAACTCAAAGAAAGCATAGAAAGACAGTTCAATAAAACACAGGGAAACAATACATAAGCAAAATGAAAAATTTAACAAAAGAACAGAAATCATTAAAAAGAATCAGACGGAAATTCTGAAGCAGAAGAAATCAATTAATGAAATGAAAAGTATGATTAACTATATGTATATATATAAAACTATACATATATACACCATATATATATGTACAGCATATGTGTGTGTGTGTGTGTGTGTGTGTATGTGTGTGTGTGTATACAGCAGTCTAGACCAAATGGAATTTATAATAAGTGATCTGAAGGACAGAAAACGTAAAGTAAAAGAGAACAAAGAAGTAAAAGCAAAGAAAGCTTGAATGATCTACGTGCTTAGTCGCACTCAGTCGTGTCTGACTCTTTGCAACCCCATGGACCGGGGTCCTCCAGGCTCCTCTGTCCGTGGAATTCTCCAGGGAGGAATATTGGAGTGGGTTGCCATGCCCTCCTCCAGGGCATCTTCCAACCCAGGGATTTAACTCAAGTCTCCCACATTGCTACCATCTGAGCCACCAGGGGGCCCCCTATGAAATGTAAAATGTTAAATAATTGGTATTCCAGAAGAAAAAGAAAGGGAGAAGGGGCAGAAAGTTTATTTTTTTTAATGGATTAGAACTTCCCAAACCTGAGGAGAAACTTAGACATCCAAGTTCATGAAGCTAATAAATCACCTTCATCTCAATGCAAAAAAAACTTATCTGAGACACATTAAATGAAACTGTCAAAAAAATCAAACATATAGAATCCTAAAAGCAGCCAGAGAAAAAAAGATTGTAGCCTATAAAGGAACCCCCACTAAGCTATCCGAATATTTCTCTGCAGAAAGTCTATAGGTCAGAAAAGGATGGAATGATACATTTACATTGTTAACAAAAATTTCAGCCAAGAATACTCCATCCAGCAAAGTTATCCCTCAGGTATAAAGGAAAAATGAAGACCTTCCCAGGCAAATGAAAGTTAAGGGAGTCCATCGCTGCTAGGCCGGCCTTGCAAGAAATGCTGAAAGAAGTTCTTAACACGGAAATGAAAGAGATGCTAGTCAGTGACATAAAAACATATGAAAGCATACGATACATTGGTAAAGGTAAATACACAGTCATATTTGGAAAAACCTAATTCTGTAGCAGATTGGAATATTAACCACTTAATATAAAGGCTAAAGGAAAATATTATTAAAATTAATACTACTGAACTACACACTTTAAAATGTTTCAGTGATTTAGCTAGAAAACTATATTTTATGCTTTTTAAACCACAAATAAAAATTTAGAAGATAGGGTGAATGTTAAATTTGGAGTAAACTTGGCAGAACAGTACTGTGTTGAGTTGATGAACAGAGCTCACCAGTCAGTGAGGAGAAAGCCCTTAGTGAAAACTCTGTGAGAGGTTGCAGAGAAAGTAAATCAAAGGGTGAAGGGAGCGCTAATACACGGAGAGGAGCTGTGCCTTCTGTCTGGATACTTTAGTGTACCTGTAACTGGGTTTCTCTCTTTACACACCAGGTGGCCAGATCAGAATGTCAGCTATGAGAGCCTCAGACCAGGATGCTCAGCATGGGGAAAGAAGGGATGGAACTTGGGATCTTAGTATAATGAGTTCAACCATTATTAAAATTCCAGAAAGCTCTGTCTGGTGAATTTTGGCGACACACAGACCCTCCCTCCCACCTGCCGGCTCTGCCTGTTCAAGCGGGCGTCACGCTTCTGTCATGAGGCAGCAGCAACATAACTCCATATCC
>SJYC01085724.1:0-10359 GCA_006408675.1 Madoqua kirkii | reverse complement strand
AAAAAAAAAAAAAAAAAAAAAAATACAATGTTGTCCCTTAAAAGCCAGCATATTGAACTAAGTATAAAGTAATTTTAATTCTGTCTGAAAAAAGAAATCTTATAGATGTTAAAGAAGCTAGTAAAACATAACTCAAGAGCCTGCATACAATGAATCACCAGGTAGCAGTGGTGTATCGGCAGTCAGCAGCATAGGGAAAGAGGGTTCTAGAGGAGTGGGGCGGAGACTGACGTCTGGACAGCTGTATCCAGGGTCCCAGTCATGGGATGACAGACAGGGTGTGGGAGAAGAACTGGGCAGCTGATACAGACGTGGGTGATGGAGGTGAACACTCAGCTCCTTGGGAGGGACTCTCTACAGTGGGAACAAGTCACCCTACATTAATGGGGGAAGAGATACACTAACGAATGTGATGTAGCCTTAGAGTCAACAACATATGGAATTGCTGTGATATATGTAGAATTTTCCAAACAGAACTGGATTCATACTAAACAAGCCATTCCAAGACATCTGTTATTCTTTGCAAAATGTACTTCTTTTCCTTAAAAATGAAGATGGATGGAACCAGGTGGCCAGACAAGAACATCAGCTATGAGAGCCTCAGATGAGGGTGTTCAGCAAGGGGAAAGAAGGAATGGAACTTGGGATCTTGGTATAATGGCTTCAATCAGAGTTTTCTGGAATTTTTCACCACCTGACAGCAATCCTTCCTTATCTATCATTTTCTGGATTACTGAATCCCGAGACTGGAATCCAGTGGGAGTCTGAGTTGAAGAAAAATTTATACTAGTGAGAAGGGGGTGATTGGGCTAGAGGAAACCTAGAAAGAGAAACATACACACAGATATGCTGTCAATTACATTTTGATTAAACTTCATCTCCCCACAAAATTGAATACAATGAATGATTTTCCAAGGCACTGAGTCTATGTGTGCTTGTATGTATATGTGCGCTGAGTATATGTGTGCAGTATGATCTTCAACATCACTTCTGAGACTGCTGGAAGTTCATCCCAGACTGGATGGAGAAATCTTGCCCCATTTCCTGTTGCTCCAAGGAGAAGGTGGGCATGGAGCTGACAGGTTTAGGCTTTGCGATGAAGAGTAGAGGCTGTCTTCTCCGGGATGAAGTCACTCACAAACAGCTTATCATTCACAATACAAAAACTGGAGGAAATATGGACTCTTAGACAATTGGCAGATGTATCGAACAATGATCGGCTGCCACCGCCACTGAGCAACCAGATCCCTTCCATCCCCCTGCTGTGTCTGTCCCCAGGCTCCTTGACTGGTTCCTCTGCCCCTTGTACAGAGCCCATCTTCAGAGAGATTGTCTACCAGCTTCACTCAATGGACAGCCCGATCCCCAACCCAGGGACAACTTCACATCCACCCTGCAGAGCAGCCCAGCACACTGCAGTGCAGGAGTGTGCAGTCTGGTCCCCATTTTCAAGAAGACGATGCCAAGTCACAGAGAAACCCTGTGACTTGACCAAGGTCACAAAGAGTGTTGGGTCAGGGAGAGAAGCCGATTCCACAGTCCATGCTCTCCCTAACCACTAGGCTAGACTGCTCCTTGGAGCCCCCTGCTGGCTTTCCACAATACTGAGTCAGCCAAGGTCTGCACCACCACATGCCCAGGGCTCTCACCTGGAAGAGGTGGCAGGGGTAGTGATGAAGCTCCGGGAGAAGGCACGCACACAGCCAGGATACCTTCCTTCTTCTTCAACAACAAACAATAAACAAGAGTACCCCTTAGAGCCCCATGTGTTTACAGGTTCCCACAGGGGCCCCCAGTCAGGGTCTGACTTGACACTCATGCTGAGGGGTCAGTTGTTCACTTGGGGAGCCTGGGTGTTGGGAATGGGGAGGGCAACTGTAGGCCAACTGGAGGGCGGTCTGCTCCCCGTAACATGTTCCCATGACAACCACTTCACAAGTTCGTGGGATACGTTTTTCTTAACTGCCCAATATGTGGGTATATGGGGACACTGCGAGGTTAAGTATGCCCCAAGTTCTCAGTGTAAGGATCTGGTATGGGGGCCACAAAACTCCACAGCCTGTGTCCCTAATGCCCAGAGTGAACAGGGCAGACATGCATTCAGTTCAGACCTGGGTTGTCTGTGGGAAAACTGCGGGCTGGAGATCACAGAGGGGAAAGGGAGGGGAGGGGAGGGAAAGAAAGGGAAGGGAAGGGGAGGGCGGGGCCTCCAGGAGTCCAGAGGAGGGGATGGAATGGAGGGCAAGGGAGAGGAGGGAAGCTGGAAGGAGGGAGGGAGGGAGCCCAGCCAGGGGAGAGAGCAGTGCACAGTCTGGGAGGGATCTACGAACACTCACTTTCCTTGAACACCCCATTCACAGAGAAGCAGAGCATTGTTTCCTGAAAGGGAAGAGCACAGGTACTCAGTCATCCCTCAACTTGACTCCTCCCCATCTGCAGCTTCCCACCCTTGCTCCCAACAAGGCAGGAAGCAGGTGCCCACCGTCTGGAACCACATGTCCACCATGAAGGACCTGAAGTCATGCTGAGTTTTGGGCAACCCACAGAGGGCATGCACAATGTCACATTTTGTGTGTTTCAGCAGCTGGAACCGCAGATCTGTGGGGCAGGGGAAGCAAGCAAAGGTCAGGGACCCTATGAATCTTCCACTCACCAGCCTTCCCTGCCCAGTCTTCCCACCACACACTCACCGGGGTCCTTGAGCTTCTTCATATTCCTGCTGTTCTTAAAGTACGCACACATGCTGCTTCTAGGAGACACAGAGTAAACTTGGGTGGTGGTCCGGCCAACATAGGTGTCAGCAGGAGCTGGCCTGCATCTGCTGGGGAACCAGATGGCCCTGGGGAGGAGTCTGGGCTGTGATACTCACGGGCCTGGGTCCTTGAGGTGGAATGGAATGGTCAAGGAGAAGCAGGCTTCCTCATGATAAGCACAGAGGAGTCCCTGGCGGTCCCCATAGTCATAGATCAAGTAATACCTGAGGGGTAACAGTGAGGATAGTCTAGCTCTGTGGTATGGAGCTCACAGGAGACTTGAAAACTCCCATGAGCAGACTTGAGCTTGGGTGGCCTCCCCTGTTCCAGCCCTCCCCTTGCTCAGATTCCCAGGAGTACTTACTGCTGCAGGAATTGCAGGATGAGACTCTTCAGGTCATCAGATCCAAAGAAGCTTCCCTGGAATCAAAATAGTCCTCAGGACCAGGGCTGACACCCCATTGCATACCACCTAGAACCTGCTGGATCCTCCGTGCTCACCTTGCATGTTGGTAAGTACTTGGGGACTTCAATAACACATTTAGAAACTGAGGGTGTCTCCTGGCCACCCTAGGGGAGGGAAGAGGAAGTCAGCAGTGCAGTCCAAGATGTGGTGCTGGATGATCAGGGAAAAGAACGGGCCCAGGATGGGGTGGGGGTCTAAGATAAGAGGAGAAAGGGTCCTGGAAATGTCAGAGGCAGGACTACATGTCTGTCATCTCCATGGGTCCCCAAAGCCTGTGGAGAACATGGTTGAAGAAGATCCAGGGCCTTTTCAGGTTCCCGCAGAGGATGGCACACTCTTCCTCCAGCAGGACATGTAAGGGTCAGGTTCAAAAATGGAACTTGGACAGGTCCTAATGAGTTTCAGAGTAGTTTGTGGACACTGTCAGTGCTAGTTAGAGGACTCTGTGATCAAGGGATACACTTACCAAGCTTAGTAACCTGGGGAACAACTCCAGGATGGTGCTGCCAAAATCAAGACAAAAGAGAAAAGCCAGTGAAAATGTGGACATGGCCCTCCTCATGGGAGCAAGTCACTTACAGCAATGACAGTCTTATGTGTGCCCCGCCCACAGTGCGGCATGCTAGGCTTCCAGGGCCCTGGTTAGCACTCCATGAACTGCCCCAGAGGAAGGCTGTCCTCCACCCCTTCCTCCCATCCCCTCTCCCTGCTCTTTCCCCTGGGTTCCCAGCCAGACTGTCTTGACTCCTTTCTGGAGCTCTTCCTCCCCTCCCTTCCTTCTTTCCTCCACCACCCAGTGAAGGCTGTGGCGAGAAGAGGAAATGGGGGAATGAGACCCCAGGGCTTTGCTGCTTCACAGGGGCGTCACCACTCTGTCAAGTCAGGACAGACATCAGGGCTGACCCAGGAGGCTGTGACAGGGAGGTGAGTGAGCTGGGACTCAGGAGGGAGGGAGGGGGATGAAGACAGACATGGAGTGGAGGGGGGACGGGAGAGATGAGAGAGACATAAGGGTGCAGAAACAAGGCAGAGAGGACCTTATGTTGGTTGACTTATCAGGGGAGGTGGTGCACACGGCGGTTCTGTCAGCCCGCATCCCTTCTGGTTCCAGCTGTTGACCCTTGTCCATCTGCCCTGCAGACCTCACCTGGAATTATGGGGAACACCCACATGGACCAGATGGCTTTGCATCCACACCCATCCTTTCCCTACAAATCCACTTCCCCTCATCTGTCACCACCCCATAAGCCTTCCCACATCCCTTTTAAAGGAAGATCTGAGTGCTCCACCTCACCTCAGTGTTGGAAAGATTCAAGTTCTTGATGTGTAAAGCATTCTCCATGACAGTGGACAGGCTATGCACCACGTAGGGTTTTTTGTTGCTCTGCTCCAAGGACGAAAGCTATGATGAAGAAAGGAGAGTGAGGACCCCAAAGGGGATATCTGAGACCAATATGCCTCTTCTATCTGATCTCTCCAATCCTCACCATCAGCCTCAACATGGGGCCTAGGTCCTCACCTTGGACCTGATCCCTGGATGGATGTGCAGGGAGACAGGCATGCCATTTCTATGGTTCCATGTCATTTCAATATCATAGATTATCAAATCTCCAGGAAACCAGGAGGGAAACACAGGCTGAGAGGGCCCTGGCTGGTGCACCTCCAGCACCATCCCATCCCCATGATATCATCTCTGAGTGTCCTTCCCAGACAGACCCTCTACCCTCACCTGCCCTACAATTACTGCTACAGCCATACCAGGGCCAAAGAGGAGTCTCTGGATGTCAAGAGACTGCTGGTGGACATCATATGGTTTGTTCATGGTCAGCTTCAGAGTTAAGGATGGGCTTCAGTGGCTCTGTGTCTGAGGGTGAGCGGGGAGAAGAGGTGGGGCTGGGTATCAGCTTGTGTTGAGTCTGCTTTACCTTCATCTGCTCCACCTTTTCAGACTTCAGTGCTTTCTGCACAGATTTGGGTACATCACAGGGCTCAACAAAGATAGATATCTGTAGAGAACACAAGAGTTGCTGGGTAGGCTCCAGGAAATCTTTGCATGGGATCAAGCAAGACTATGCCCCTTTCCTTCCCTCTTGCCCCTATTCAACCCTGTTCATGCCCTTGACACACACCTTTTCATTTTCCTCATCGAAAATCTTGCCGTTGACATTCTTCAATGCATAGGCAATGTTGGCACTCTCTACAAAGAACTGGGCCTGCATTTTCTCATAGTGAAACTGTAGGGAGAGTGACAGCAGAAGCAGAATATGAGACCAGTGCCATTTCCCTTCTGGGCCTGACATATACCCCATTTTTTCTCATTGCTTCCGTGTCCTCTCTTACTTCAACTGGAATGAAGGGGACACTGCATTGCTTCTGAATCAAATTCAGCAGCCACTTCTCATCATATTTTATACCAAAGGGAATCTAGAGGCCAAAGAAGAAATGGGAAACAAAATTGATGTGATAGAATCCAAGGTTAAGATATGACCCAACTGTGTCTTACTTTAGAACCTATTTTCAGGCTTTAAATAAATTCTTAAGATAGGACAATATCTGTTATCACTAACTTTTGTACAAGGCATGGATTTGCTAAATACAGTTTCTTTCCATTCATATACTCTTCCTGAAAAAAAAAGTTATATATTTCACATGTATTTCCTTTTATAAAGTTCTAAGAGATCCACGAGAGATAGACCTGGCCTGCCACTCTGACATGGACCTCAGAGACTCAACCTCCTCCCACACTCAGCTTGAGCTAAACTGTGTGATCTGGTGTGAAGTGCTTCATCTCCCTGGCAGTAGGTTTCCTCCTTTGCTTTAGACAACCTCTCCCATGCTCCTTCTTGCAGTCAGTCTGTTTCCTTTCTATTGCTTCTCTGAACTTGCCCTTAGATGATCTAGGAAGATAGTCCCTAGTAATAACAATACATTAGCAACACCACTGCCCCAGAAAAGTTCCCAGCATCTCTACACAAATCCAACATGACTCTCTCTGTCATCTTCTACATATAAAGTCCATTTAGCCAGGACACTCACAATGATCTTGAACCAGCTCCCCAAGGTCTCATTCTGTCTGTCTCTCTCCATTCTTCTTTCTGGAGGCTTTTGCTTTGTCTCCATATAATATATATTTGGTCTTGTTTCTGAAAACTGCTTCTCTGATGACGGGATGGAACAGCATAGGGAGCACTGTCGGGAAGTGTAGAGAAGAAAGTGGCCCATATAGACTTCGAAAGTCTTCTCCACATTTTCCCACATGATATCAGAGCTGCTATAAAGACTGCTTAAACATTAGCCAGATCCCATCATCCTTCACTCTTCCAGACTGGAGAGAAGAATAACGTGTTTAACTACAAGGTTTTGCTGTTCACTGATTGGTACATGTCAATCATGCTGACTAGTCACTTACTATCTTGTTTGGATGTCCATGGGAACATCACCTGAATCTTGCTGCTGCTGAGAAGTTACATGCTCAGACGAATAGTTGCGTTGCCTTCGGTAAAAACTCCAGCTTCGTGCTCTTCTTTGTAAAGGGTTCAATTTATCAGTGTGCTCTAAAATTGACAACAACAGATCAATGGTTCCAATACCAGAAGAAGTATTGGGTAAATATTGGCTAAGGAAAAAATATCACAGACTGTATAATCTAAACAGAAATACATCACTGTGCTAAAAACAAAGGCCGAGAGACTTCACTGTGGCTCCACTTCTCAGGAAATGAGAGATGTAGAGCATTCACAGCCAAGAAAACAGGCACAGAAGAAAGGGTCTAGATCTAGAGTGTAGTCTGTGATGTTAGATCCTGCTCTACTTGGTTCAGGATAGGTGACATGGGACAAGTGACTTTTAATCCCCAAGTCTCACTTCTCTGCTCTGCTCTAGGGGTACAATAAAACATAGCCTGAAATCTACCCTGGTGTGATGTTCAAGGGTTAAAGCTGGTCTGCCTCACTGGAGGAAGAATTAGAGAAATGAAAGATAAGTCTGATGAAAATATCCAGAATGGAGCTTGGAAAGCAATATCAGTTCAATTCAGTTCAGGTGCTCAGTCATGTCTCTTTGTGACCCCATGGACTGAGTTGTTCATCACCAACTCCCAGAGTTTACTCAAACTCATGTCCATTGAGTCGGTGATGCAATCCAACCATCTCATCCTCTGTCATCTCCTTCTCCTCCCACATATAATATGGAAAATACCAAAAGCGAGGTGTAGACAATTAAAGGTGATGCGGTGAGTATACTGAACACATGGTTAATGTGAATCCCAGAGAGAAAGAGAGGGAAAAGTAGAGAAATGATATTTGAAGACAGCTTGGTTGAGAAGTTTCCAAAAGTAACAAGATATCGACTTAAGATAACAATGTTAGTTGGAGAAAAAATAAATTTTAAGGAAAAACATTCCTAAAAATTAAATGTACTCATTTCACCATAATGCAACAAAGTCAGAAATTTTGTGACCAGAAGACTCAGACTAAAAGTAATATTACAGGCTTTTCTTTGGGCAGAAGAAATACCATCCCGGGTGGAGTCCCATAGATACAGGAGAGAAAGACCAATGTCATTTGTGAATATGTAGGCAAATTTAAACAAGTAGACAAATTTAAACTATATAAAATGATAATAGCAATATTTTCTGGGGGTTCACATATAGAGAGAATGAAAATGAATGACAATAAATTTGGAGAGAGTATGTGGGATCAAAGTATCTCAAGGTCCCATAATTGTCTGAGGAGTTTTAAAGAACTAATTAACTAATATTAGACTGTGAAAGGACTTCCCTAGTGGCTCAGATGGTAAAGAATCCGCCTGCAATGAAGGAGACCTGGGTTCGATTCCTGGGTTGAAAGAATACCGTGCTGAAGGGAATGGCAGCCCCGTCCAGTATTCTTGCCTGAAAAATTCAATAGACAGAAGAGCTTGGTGGGCTACAGTCAATGGTGTCCCAAAGTGTTGGACACAACTGAAGCGACTTACCATGTACCAACACCAGACTGTTAAAAGGCAAAAAGGCACATTGCAATATGAAGGGTAAGCACTACAAGAAGAGCGAAAGAATGTTTAGATATCTGCATGAATTAAGAGTTCAGTAGTTACAAACTATTAACCATTTCAAAGTAAAGGAGAAGGAACTAGAAGCAGCAAAATAAATATGTAGCAATATGATACACATAAAGCAAATTGTCTCTATCTTTACATTAAAAGATTTAGGCTAAATACTTTAAATAGAAAGATATTTTCAGACTGGACAAGAAACATTTCATCAAACACTCTCGAGAAGAGAAACGTGAAATTTAATCATCAGGAAATCTGAAAATTAAAAAATGACAAAATGTATATCTTGTCCACATTAATCTACAGAAAACTGGCATAACCATATTAGTAAAAGAAAATGTATAGTTTAAAGAGAAATGGTATAAGAGAAAGAGGGAGATTTCCTTATGATGATGGGTTCAATGCAATAAGAAGATATCAATACAAAATTCTAAATTTGTATGCATGTCTTAAAATAGAGCCAAAATATGCAAAATAAAACCTGACAGAAATAAGAGGGAATGGACAAATCCACAGTCAGTGAGAAACTTTAACACATCTCACTGAGTGACAAATAAAATGAAATCTACAGAAAACTGGCATAACCATATTAGTAAAAGAAAATGTATAGTTTAAAGAGAAATGGTATAAGAGAAAGAGGGAGATTTCCTTATGATGATGGGTTCAATGCAATAAGAAGATATCAATACAAAATTCTAAATTTGTATGCATGTCTTAAAATAGAGCCAAAATATGCAAAATAAAACCTGACAGAAATAAGAGGGAATGGACAAATCCACAGTCAGTGAGAAACTTTAACACATCTCACTGAGTGACAAATAAAATGGCGAACAAAAATTCAGCTAGAGGGAGAGGATTTTTAAATGTGACTTAAATAGACAAATTTATTTAATTGACATAGAACAATGCACATAGCAAATACTGATTGAACATTCCAGAATAGGTCATATGCTAGGCAAAAAAGCAAGTCTCAAAAACTAAGGACTAATACAATTTACCCTGACTAGTTAATTCAATATTCAGTAGCAATGGTGGGGTTTCCGTCCTCCCCCAACCTCTAGTATAAATGCAAAGAACATTAGTTTACACAATCCCACCCTTTACCTAGGTTACCATCCCCACTCTCCAAACCCTAGACCTGAGAAGATCACATTACTCATGCATTTTCCTTAGCCAAGGAAAAAAATTCACCCAGCCAAGGCCATTTCCATAGGAGAGGAAGTTTTCCACCTGGAATCAGAATGGCTGTGTGAGAGCCCATTTCCTCAGAAGAGTAGAAAACAGTCAGCCTGGGCTCTCTCCCACCTTTCTCTAAAAGAGGGTTGGCTGGTTAGGGGTCCTGTGGGTTGCGGTGGGGAAGGGAAACCAGAAACCCTCCTGTCCTGTGGAGATCTGAAAAGAAGTTCTCATTCAGAATGACTCACCCATAGGGTAACCTGAAGGCAGAGATTTGTCACCGCTGTCCTCACAGGCTTCTCTAGAAGAGAATGTGTGGATCTGGAGCTGGATGTTTGAAGAATATCAAGAAGGCTGCCCAGCAAAGACAGAGCAGGCCCCAAACTCTCTATCAATGCCAAGCAAGATGGAGTCCTTACAGGAAGTCCTCTCCCCAAGCGAACAGAGGAGGAGAGCCCTGGGGGCCAGAGGAGCTTTAACTTCTTATAATAACAGCCCTCTGGGTTTTCTACCAGCTTAACACCCAGGGAATGTTTCCAACTAAACCACCCCTACAAGGTGTTAGGAGGCACTGGGGACCTGGGTACTTATAGCTACAAACACAGAGAACTCTCTATGCCAGATTCTGCATCTGCTACATTACACTGTGTTCCTTCATTCTGCAGACCCAGAGAACTGTGAGTGCCAGAGGTAGGAAAAGTTCTGTACTTGCTACATTGCAACTATTGTTTCATGTATTCCTCACAAGGAGATTCCGATATCAGAACCACCAACTTTTCAAGGTTGCTGAGGCTTACTGAGGTGCTGGAGCTTGTGGAATCATTCAGATGCTACCTGGAGCAACAGAGACTGGAATTGAGCTCCAAGGAATTGGGTTGATTTCTCTATGCACAGATTCACTAAATTCCTGGC
>SJYC01085719.1:0-12653 GCA_006408675.1 Madoqua kirkii | reverse complement strand
ACTATTTTGAGTATTATAATTTTTATTGTTGTATAAACATGTATACATACTTATATATATATATATATAATAAAAATCCATAAATTTTCATATAACTTTCAGGTGTACAACATAATGATTTGATATTTGTATATACATTGTGAAATGATGACTATAATAAATCTAGTTAACACTAGTCATCTTATATGATTACAAAGCCATATAAAGTCTTTGTGTGGATTACTACAAACTGTGGAAAACTCTTAAAGAGATGGAAACACCAGACCACTTTCCTCAGCTGCATCCTGAGAAATCTGTATGCAAGTCAAGAAGTAGCAGTTAGAACCAGACATGGAACAATGGGCTGGTTCAAAACTGGGAAAGGAATATGTCAAGGCTGTACATTGTCACCCTGCTTTTTAACTTGTATGCAGAGTACATCATGCAAAATGCCAGGCTGGATGAGACAAAAGCTGGAATCAAGATTTCTGGGAGAAAAATCAATAACCTCAGATATGCATATGACACCACCCTTATGGCAGAAAGCAAAGAGGAACTGAAGAGCCTTTTGATGAGGGTGAAAGAGGGGAATGAAAAAGCTAGCTTAAAACTCAACATTCAAAAAACTAAGATCATGGCATATGGCCCCATCACTTCATGGCAAATGGATGAGGAAACAATGGAAACAGTGACAGATTTTGTGTTCTTGGGCTCCAAAATCACTGTGAGTGGTGACTGCAGCCATGAAATTAAAAGACACTTGCTTCTTGGAAGAAAAACTATGACAAACCTAGAAAACATTAAAAAGCAGAGACATTACTTTGCTGACAAAGGTCCATCTAGTTAAAGCTATGGTTTTTCCAGTAGTCATGTAAGAATGTGAGTTGGACCGTACATAAAGAAGGCTGAGAGCTGAAGAACTGATGCTTTTGAACTGTGCTGTTGGAGAAGACTCTTGAGAGTCCCTTGGACTGCAAGGAGATCCAACCAGTTAATCCTAAAGGAAATCAGTCCTTTGGAAGGACTGACGCTGAAGCTGAACCGCCGATACTTTGGCCACCTGATGCGAAGAGCCAATATATTAGAAAAGACACTGATGCTGGGAAAGATTGAGGGCAGGAGGAGAAGGGGATGACAGAGGATGAGATGGTTGGATGACATCACCGACTCAATGGATGAGAGTTTGAGCAAACTCTGGGAGATGGTGAATAATAGGGAAGCCTGACAGGCTGCAGTCCATGTGGTCACAAAGAGTCAGACACCACTGAGCAACTGAACAACAAATGGTTACAAGAAGGTGATGGCAGAGGATGAGATGGCTGGATGGCATCACTGACTCGATGGAGTCTGAGTGAACTCCGGGAGTTGGTGATGGACAGGGAGGCCTGGCGTGCTGCGATTCCTGGGGTCGCAAAGAGTCGGACATGACTGAGCGACTGAACTGAACTGAACTGAGTTTTTGTATGTTTATTTTGTATCCTGCAACTATATGATATTCATTGATTAGGTATAACAATTTCTCATGGATTCTTTAGGATTTTCTGTATAAAAATTATATCCTCTGAAAATAGAGATGATTATGATGCCATTTGTTTTCTTTTTCTTGCCTGATTGTTCTGGCTAGGAATTCCAAGACTATGTTGAATAGGATTAGTAAGAGTGTCTTGTTCTGATCTTAGAGGAAAAGGTTTCAACCTTTCAATGTTAAATACGATGTTAACTGTGGGCTTGTCATATATGTCCTTTTTATGTGTAGATACAGTGACAAATCAACAATAACAACAAATGATTCTTCTATATTGATTTATTGAGAGTTGTTATCATAAAGGGATATTGAATTTTGTTAAATGCATTTTCTGTGTCTATTATGATCATATGACCTTTATCTTTAATTCTACCAGTGTCATGTACCACTTTTATTGAATTGCACATGTTGACTCATTCTTGTATCCCAGAGATGAATCCAAGCTGATCATGATGAATGATCCTTTTAACGTGTTGCTGAATTTGGCTTGCTAGTATTTTGTTGAGAATCTTTGCATCTATATTCTTTATGGATGTTGACTTTTAGTTTTCTTTTCTTGTAATGTCCATATCTGGCTTTGGTATCAGGGTAATGCTGGCCTCATAAATTTCTTCTCTCCTCTTCAATGTTTTGAAAGAGTTTGAGATCAATGGGCATTCATTCCTCTTTAAATGTTTGGTAGAATTCATCAGTGAAGATACCTAGTCCAGGGCTTTTCTTTGGAATGATGTAATGTTCTTACTTGTTATTGGTCAGTTCAGATTTTCTCTTTCTTCCCAATTCAGTCTTGGTAGGTTGTATGCTTCTAGGAATTCACCTATTTCTTCTAGGTTGTCTAGTTTGTTGGAGTATAGTTGTTCATAGTAGTCTCTTAGGACCATTTGTATTGGGCTGTCAAAAAATTTGTTCATTTTTTTCTGTAAGGTGGCTTCAGTAGTACTTAGTTGTCTTTAACTTCATTTGAAACAATTTTGTTAGACTGTATTGTGACAGCTGTCATATCAGCATGCATTAAAAAAATTTGTCAAAACTGATGAATTTTTGTGTGGCCATTTTAATACTGAAGATGGAAGAGAAAAGCAACATGTTCAGCATATCATGCTTTATTATTTCAAGAATGGTAAAAACACAACTGAAATGGAAAACAAGATTTGTGAGTGTACAGAGAAGGTCCTGTGACTGAACATGTCAAAAGTGGTTTTAAAAGTTTTGTGTTGGAGATTTCTCACTTGTTGTTGTTTAGTCTCTCAGTTGTGTCCAACTATTTGTAACCACATGGACTGCAGCATGCCAGGCTTCCCTGTCCATCACTGCCCCCCAGAGCTTGCTCAAACTCATGTCCATCGAGTCGGTGATGCCATCCAGCCATCTCATCCTCTGTCGTCCCCTTCACCTCCTGCCTTCAATCTTCCCCAGCGTCAAGGTCTTTTCTAATGAGCTGGCTCTTCGTATCAGGTGGCCAAAGTACTGGAGCTTCAGCATCAGGCCTTCCAACGAATATTCAGGATTGATTTCCTTTAGGATTGACTGGTTTGATCTCCTTGCAGTCCAAGGGACTCTGAAGAGTCTTCTCCAACACTACAGTTCAAAACCATCAATTCTTTGGTGCTCAGCCTTCTTTGTGGCCCAACTCTAACATCCATGCATGACTTGGAAAAACAATAGCCTTGACTATGCTGACCTTTGTTGGCAAAGTAATGTCTCTGCTTTTTAATATGCTATCTAGATTTCTTATAGCTTTTCTTCCAAGGAGCAAGTGCCTTTTAATTTCATGGCTACAGTTACCATCTGCAGTGATTTTGGAGCCCAAGAAAATAAAGTCTGCTTTGTAGGTTCATTATTCCTTACTTCTTATCTTGCTATCTTTCTTTGTGATATAATGACATTTTTAGCTTTGTGCTTTGACTCCTTTATCTTTTGTGTAACTACTACAGGGTTGTTTTGTGTGTGTGTGTGTGTGTGTGTGTGTGTGTGTGTGTGTGTGTATGGTTACCATAATGCTTTCATAAAATATCTTATAACACCTTATTTTAGGCTATAACAACTCAACTTTGATAGCATTCCTAAACTTTACACTTTTACCATCTCCCTTTATGTTTTAGGTTATTGATGTTACAATTTACCTATGTTTTATAATATGTATCCAATAATAAATTATAGTAGTCATGATTATTTTTAACACATTGGCTTTTATGCTTCAATTATAAGTGAATTGCACAATACCATTCAAATGTTAGAGAATTTGACTTTGATCACATATTTACCCTTAGTAGTGAGTTTTACACCTACGTTCATATGTTTTTATGATATTAATTAGCATCTTTTTATTTCTAACTGAAGAGTTCCCTTTAGCATTTCTTGTAAGGCAAGTTGAAAAATATAATACTTATGCATAGGACAAGACAGTTAGGATAAACAGTGAGTTTTATTTGCTGATGAGTCCCAAAGTTAAAACATTTAATTTTTTCTCAGTTTTACTTAATAATATGGTTAAGTGTCGATCAATATAACCCACATATAAACTAAAGCTCCTTGGGATCCTCAATAGTTTTTAAAAGTACAAACGACTTCTGAGACCATAAGTTTGAAAACCACTGCTCTAGGTGAATCTCAAGTATACACATGGGCTGGCTGTCTATGATATCCTCTAATCCCTAGAAAAACAAGATACTAGACAAAAATCTATGACATAAGTTTGCACAAAGGGCAAATGGAGTGAAGATTAGGAAGTCTAACTGGGTCCCAGTGTCTGAGCTACTACAGATTGTAGTGTGCACATAAGCTAAATGTCTGTGACATTCTTGGAGATCCAGAAGGACAATATATTACAAGAAGCATAATGACTGATGTGCTGGCAATGACATTGGGGTAAGGGTCAGGAGAGTTTCCTGGCTTCCATGGTCAGAGGCATCACCAATGACAGGCTACTGGGTGAATCGGTTCCCTTCTACAGGCCCACACTGATCACCAGGTTGAAACTGGGGAGCCTTCACAGCTGTTCTGGAACATTGTGGTGAACCACAAGATCCCAGCTGGGAAAACCCTCTAGGTTTTCAGAAGGGTAGGAAGAAAGGAAGGAACTCTGTTAAAGCCAAAGAATTCGTTTAAGTATAGATGGAAAAGTTTAACAAAACAAAAAGAAAATTGCATTATGTTGCTTACTCTGATGTACTGATAGGAAGAAGGAACTCTGTTGGGAACAAGGTCATCATTAACTCTTGTTATTAATGTTATTTATTGAAGCCTGTTGATGTAATACTAAGGTCACCTGAAATAACAAGTCTCCTGTTTTCTATGGAACTAGGGAAAATCACTAGCATCCAGTGCCTGCTGTGTGAGAGGAAAATTATGTTCTGACTATTCTAATTTTCTTGGAAATAATTTGGTTTTAAAATTCTTTCCTTTGCCTGAGGTTATTTTTAGTCACTTCCCATACAAGAGTTGTTTTGAAGTTATTAGGAAAAGATAATATAGATATAATTGCAAATATATCCTCATTTGGATTTTTTGTGCCTGTTTTGGAGATCCACAGGAAAAGCAAGAGAAAAGAATCTAATCCTATTTTGTTTTTTAATGGCAGCATCTAATTTCTGGCCCATTCTTGGCATTCAACAAATGAATTTCCTCATCTTTGTCAACTCATTAACCAGTAGATATTTACCGAGCACTCACCAATGGCAGAAGAGCAATAAAAGAAAACATAATAACTGAACACCAAGTGTTTCAGGGTAATGAAAATAATGATGTAAAAGGTAGGCTGCTGCTATACAGTTGTGTAACCTTGAGCAAATGACTTTATCTCTGAAAGTTTCCTTTAGGAAATATGAATGAAAATGGTGAGATGAGATGCCATAAAGTGTTTAACATTGTGCTTGGCACATGGAAGACAATTAAGAAATCCTACCTTGCCCTCAATCCTGCTTTTCTGCTCTAATTGCTATATCTCTTGGTGCTCAGTTCAGTCACTTAGTCGTGTCCGACTCTTTGCAACCCCAAGAACTGCAGCACGCCAGACCGCCAATCTCCCGGTGCTTGAGGAACATAAAATACATCTCCCGGACTGAGTTCTATTGTGAACAGAAAAAGCACATTACATTATTGTCATTAACATATATGTACACAACACCCCAGGAAAAGCACATTACCTCTAGGGTGCTGTGTAGGTATCTATATGTTAATGATACACTATATGCGTCATATAAGTTAAAGTTTACAACAGCCAATTCCTGAACCACAGAATACTGGAGTGGGTTGCAATGCTCTCCTTCATGGAATCTCCTCCAGGGGCTTTTCCTGACCAAGGGATCGAACTTGTGTCTGTTATGTCTCATCCACAGATAGGCAGGTTCCTTACCACTAGTACCACCTGGGAAGCCCCAATTGAAGAAGGGACCTACTGAAATGCAATGCATTATTTCTACTCCAGTTGAAATATGTTGAAGACTATCCATTCCTTTCAAGAGATTTTTGCATGAATAAAATTCCTGGTGACAAAGGCTATCCACAGAACTAATATTAAGTTCTCAACTTACATTTGAAAGATGAGGGATTGGTTTTTCAGTACCTAGGGCCTTGTATCTCATTCATTCATTCCTTTCAGTTCAGTTGCTCAGTCGTTGCGACTCCATGAATCACAGCATGCCAGGCTTCCCTGTCTGTCACAAACTCCTGGAGTTCACCCAGACTCATGTCCATTGAGTCAGTGATGCCATCCAGCCATCTCATCCTCTGTTGTCCCCTTCTCCTCTTGCCCCCAATCCCTCCCAGCATCAGAGCCTTTTCCAGTGAGTCAACTCTGCACATGAGGTGGCCAAAGTACTGGAGTTTCAGCTTTAGCATCATTCCTTCCAAAGAAATCCCATGGCTGATCTCCTTCAGAATGGACTGGTTGGATCTCCTTGCAGTCCAAGGGAACTTCAAGAGTCTTCTCCAACACCACAGTTCAAAAGCATCAATTCTTTGGTGCTCAGCCTTCTTCACAGTTCAACTCTCACATCCATACATGACCACTGGAAAAACCATAACCTTGATTAGATGGACCTTAGTCAGCAAAGTAATGTCTCTGCTTTTGAATATGCTATCTAGGTTGATCATAACTTTTCTTCCAAGGAGCAAGTGTCTTTTAATTTCATTAAAAAAAAAAAACAGGTATAATTAGTTATTTTTTGTTGTTATTCCAGGGTGTTTTTTTTTTTTGGCATGTAAACTTACATAATGGAACTCAAAAAAAAATGATAATATATGTACATTTGCTCTCCAGTAAAGAAATCAGAATGGAGAGGCTGAGCCAAAACAAAAACAATGACCAGTTGTGGATGTAACTGGTGATGGAAGTAAAGCCTGATGCTGTAAAGAACAAAACTGCATAGGAATCTGGAACGTCAGGCCCACAAATCAAGGTAAATTGGAAGTGGTCAAACAGGAGATGACAAGACTACACAGTGACATTTTAGGAATCGATGAACTAAAATGGACCGGAATGGGCGAATTTAATTCAGATGACCATTATATCTACTACTGTGGGCAAGAATCCCTCAGAAGAAATGGAGTAGCCCTTATACTCAACAAAAGAGTCCAAAATGCAGTACTTGGGCACAGTCTCAAAAACGACAGAACGATCACTGTTTGTTTTCAAGACAAACCATTCAAAATCACAGTAATCCAAGTCTATGACCCAACCACTAATGCCAAAAAATCTGAAGCTGAATGGTTTTATGAGGAACAAACACCAAAGGAAAAAAAAAAAAGATGTCCTTTCCATCATGAGGGACAGGAATGCAAAATTAGGAAGTCAGGAGATACCTGTAGTAACAGGAGGTGGTCTTGGAGTACAAAATGAATAAGGGCAAAAGTTAACAGAGTTTTGCCGAGAAAACACACCGGTTCTCTTCCAACAACACAAGAGATGACTCTACATATGGACATCACCAGATGGTCCATGCCAAAATCAGATTGATTATATTCTTTGCAGCCAAACATGGAGAACCTCTATACAGTCAGCAGAAATAAGACCAGGAGTTGATTGTTGCTCAGATCATGAACTCCTTATGGCAAAATTTAGACTTAAATTGAAGAAAGTAGGGACAACCATTAGACCATTCATGTATGACCTAAATCAAATCCCTTACAATCATACTGTGGAAGTGATAGAGTCAAAGAATCAGATCTGATAGACAGAGTGCATGAAAAACTATGGATGGAGGTTTGTAACAACGTACAGGAGGTTGTAATCAAAACCATTCCTAAGAAGAAGGAATGCAAAAAGGCAAAATGGTTGTCTGAGGAGGCCTTACAAATAGCTGAGAAAAGAAGAGAAGTGAAAGGCAAAGGAGTAAAGGAAAGGTATATTCATCTAAATGCAGAGTTCCAAAGGATAGCAAAGAAAGATGAGAAAGCCTTCCTCAGTGATCCATGAAAAGAAAAAGAGGAAGACAATAGAAAGGGAAAGACTAGAGACCTCTTCAAGAAATTTAGAGACACCAAGGGAACATTTCATGCACAGATGGGCACAATAAAGGACAGAAATGGTATGGACCTAACACAGAAGAACTATACAAAAAAGATCTTAATGACTCAGATACCCATGATGGTATTATCACTCACTTAGAGCCAGACATCCTGGAGTGCAACATCAAGGGGGCCTTAGGAATCATTACTATGAACAAATTGAGTGGAGGTGATGAAATCCCACCTGAGCTATTTCAGATCCTACAAGATAATGCTGTAAAAGTGCTGCATTCAATATGCCTGAAAATTTGGAAAACTCAGCAGTGGCCACAGGATTGGAAAAGGTCAGTGTTAATTCCAATCCCAAAGAAAGGCAATGCCAAAGAGTGTTCAACCCACTGCACAATTGCACTCATCTCACACGCTAGGAAAGTAATGTTAAAATTCTCCAAGCCAGGCTTCAATAGCAGGTGAAGTGAGAATTCCAGATGTTCAATCTGGATTTAGAAAAGTCAGAGGAACCAGAGATCAAACAGCCAACATCTGTTGGATCATAGAAAAAGCAAGAGAATTCCAGGAAAACTTCTGCTTTATTGACTATGCTACAGTTTTTTACTATGTGAGTCACACACACACACACACACACAGAAAAACCTGTGGAAAATTCTTAAAGAGATGCGAATACCTGACTGCATTACCTGCCTTGTGAGAACTCAGGTCAAGAAACAACAGTAAGAACTGAACATGGAACAATGGACTGGTTCAAAACTGATAAAGGAGTATGTCAAGGCTATATACTGTCATCTTGCTTATTTAACTTATATGCAAAGCACATCATGTGAAATGCTGGACTGGATGAAGCACAATCTGGAATCAAGATTGCCAGGTGAAATATCAATAATGTCAGCTATGCAGATGACACCTTCCTTATGGCAGAAAGTAAACAGCAACTGTAGAGCCTCTTGATGCTTAAGGGAACATTTCATGCACAGATGGGCACAATAAAGGACAGAAATGGTATGGACCTAACACAGAAGAACTATACAAAAAAGATCTTAATGACTCAGATACCCATGATGGTATTATCACTCACTTAGAGCCAGACATCCTGGAGTGCAACATCAAGGGGGCCTTAGGAATCATTACTATGAACAAATTGAGTGGAGGTGATGAAATCCCACCTGAGCTATTTCAGATCCTACAAGATAATGCTGTAAAAGTGCTGCATTCAATATGCCTGAAAATTTGGAAAACTCAGCAGTGGCCACAGGATTGGAAAAGGTCAGTGTTAATTCCAATCCCAAAGAAAGGCAATGCCAAAGAGTGTTCAACCCACTGCACAATTGCACTCATCTCACACGCTAGGAAAGTAATGTTAAAATTCTCCAAGCCAGGCTTCAATAGCAGGTGAAGTGAGAATTCCAGATGTTCAATCTGGATTTAGAAAAGTCAGAGGAACCAGAGATCAAACAGCCAACATCTGTTGGATCATAGAAAAAGCAAGAGAATTCCAGGAAAACTTCTGCTTTATTGACTATGCTACAGTTTTTTACTATGTGAGTCACACACACACACACACACACAGAAAAACCTGTGGAAAATTCTTAAAGAGATGCGAATACCTGACTGCATTACCTGCCTTGTGAGAACTCAGGTCAAGAAACAACAGTAAGAACTGAACATGGAACAATGGACTGGTTCAAAACTGATAAAGGAGTATGTCAAGGCTATATACTGTCATCTTGCTTATTTAACTTATATGCAAAGCACATCATGTGAAATGCTGGACTGGATGAAGCACAATCTGGAATCAAGATTGCCAGGTGAAATATCAATAATGTCAGCTATGCAGATGACACCTTCCTTATGGCAGAAAGTAAACAGCAACTGTAGAGCCTCTTGATGAAAGTGAAAGAGGAGAGTGAAAAAGGTGGCTTAAAACTCCACATTCAGAAAACTAAGACCATGGCATCTGGTCCTGTCACTTCATGGCAAATAGAAGGGTAAACAGTGGAAACAGTGTCAGGCTTTATTTTGGGGGGCTCCAAAATCACTGCAGATGGTGATTGCAGCCATGAAATTAAAAGATGCTTACTCCTTGGGAGGAAAGTTTTGACCAACCTAGATAGCATATTAAAAAGCAGAGACATTACTTTGCCAACAAAGGTCAATCTAGTCAAGGCTATGGTTTTTCCAGTGGTCATGTATGGATGTGAAAGTTGGCCTCTGAAGAAAGCTGATCACCAAAGAATTGATGCTTTTGAACTGTGGTGTTGGAGAAGACTCTTGAGAGTCTCTTGGACTGCAAGGAGGTCCAACCAGTCCATCCTAAAGGAGATCAGCCCTGGGATTTCTTTGGAAGGAATGATGCTAAAGCTGAAACTCCAGTACTTTGGCCACCTCATGTGCAGAGTTGACTCACTGGAAAAGACCCCAATGCTGGGAGGGATTGGGGGCAGGAGGAGAAGGGGATGACAGAGGATGAGATAGCTGGATGGCATCACGGACTCGATGGACGTGAGTCTAAGTGAACTCCGGGAGATGGTGATGGACAGGGAGGCCTGGTGTGCTGTGATTCATGGGGTTGCAAAGAGTCGGACACAACTGAGCGACTGAACTGAACTGATGCCAAAATTGAACTTCAACATATGTATGTGTACCATATACAGAAAACTCAAAATGGATATTTTTCTAGATTCCATATATATGTATTATTAACATACAATATTAGTTTTTCCTCTTTCTGACTTATTCCACTCTATGTAATAGGCTATAGGTTTCTCCACCTCACTTTAACTGACTCAAATTCATTCCTTTTTATTGCTGAGTAATATTCCCCTGTATACATGTGCCATGGCTTCTTCATCCATTCATCTGTCAATAGACATCTAGGTTGCCTCCATGTCCTGGCTATTGTAAATAGTGCTGCAATGAACACTGGCGTACATATGCCTTTTTGAAATATGGTTTCCTTAGGGTATATTCCCAGTAGTGGGATTGCTGGGTCATACGGTAGTTTCATTTCTAGTTTTTAAAGAAACCTTCATACTGTTCTCCATAGTGGCTGTATCACTTTACATTCCCACCGAAAGTGTGATGGGGTTCCTTTTTCTCCACATCCTCTCCATCAATATTCATGTTGCAGAAATCAACACAACACTGTATAGCAATTATCTTCCAATTAAAAAATTAAAAGTCACTATCTTGAGATTAAAACAAGACAGAACTGAAACCAGAAAACAATCTCCTAACATGATAAAACATGGATTTCTACCTTGCTTCTCTTAGAAGCTCTGCCTTTTGGAAATACCCCTAATGTTGTATTTACCAGCCATGTTAATAAAAATCTTCACAAAAATTTGCTGACATAATTAGCATTAATTAGTATTAACAGTTATGTTTCCTTTTATTGATTTTGTTGCCAGTGAATTTGAGATTCTTTCTTCATCAAGAAAGAATTCAGAGACAAAGCAGAGAGGTTAAGAAAGTAAAGTGAGTTTATTCAAGCAAAGAAGGAAGAGGAAGAGCTGGCAGGCAGGTTAGGAGCTGTGTTCTGAGTTTCTTTGTCAAGGCTGTTAGGAGGGATGTACAAATGAAGGGGAGGAATACTCACTGGGGAAGGAGGAGCCCGGGGGTCAACTTCCCTGATTTTTCCTCCCAGCTCCAATAAGAAGGGGGGATTTCTGTCCCTATTTAGCTTGGATCAGAAATGCCATGACATCAGTGATAAGCACTTCTTATCTCTGAGCAATTTTATAGCAGTGAGAACATCATGAGCAAGACATTACATTTGATGCAGAAGATTCTCACCTTTCCCGACTTTTCCTTGTCTTCTACTCAGACCTTTACCTCCCAATTTCTTGTCAGTCTGAAGGTTTCCACTTCTGTTTCCCTTGTCTGCCTGTGTTGTTGTTGTTATTGTTAATGCTTAATCTCAAAGTTGTATCCAACTCTTTGTGTACTCCATGGACTCCAGGCTCCTCTGCCCATGAGATTCCCCAGGCAAGAATACTGGAATGGGTTTCCGTTTCCTTCTCCAGGGCATCTTCCCAACCCAGGAATCGAATCCGGGTTTGCTGCACTGGCTGGCAGATTCTTAACCACTGAGCCACCATGGGAAGCCCTGTGGAATCCTGTTGTTAACAAGACGCTTGTTTTCCTGCCACCTGGGCCCTGCCCCCAGCTCTCTGCTCATACTCACCTACCTTCCTGCTGTAACAATTTCAGTGCTCTCCTCTATAAACTTTAACCCTGCCCATTTTTTAGGAAAAACATTATTATCAGAATATTATTCGATAGACAGTCTCTATAGCAGAGACCAGACCATGTAGATATTCTAACATTTAGGGTATACCTGTTAACATGCTTTTTGTTACCAGCAGTTGCATCAAACTATTTTTTTCAGATCATGTGTCATTTTTATGGCTTAGTACATAGGATCATCATGTGGGAAAGGATTAGCTACATATGAAAAGACAGCTATTCAAAGAAAGGAGTTGGTTAAGATGTTAACAAATAGCCTTCAAGGAAACAGATACATTGTGAAAATGAAGAAATGTGAGTAAATATTTGATTTTTGCTCATCAGGTTATTCGAGAAAATATTACATCTTGAAATTAAGCCAGACCTTTATGGGAGGAGAAAAGCTCAAATAAGGAAAATTCTAGGGATGGAAAATATAATATCTACTAATGTGTAGAAG
>SJYC01085718.1:0-28427 GCA_006408675.1 Madoqua kirkii | reverse complement strand
GATAAAAATTGAAATGAGATCTCCTTCCCTCCAAAAGAATATATGTTGCATGATTCTTTTTATGTAAAACTACAGAAAATGAAAATGACTCTATATTGTCAAAATACAGATTAGTGGTTGTCTGGGATAGCATAGGGAGAAATGAAAAGGAGAGATTACAAAGGGGCATGGCAAAACTTTTGGAGGTGATGGATATGTTTGATATCTTGATCATGGTGATAGTTTCATGTCTGTATACATATGTTAAAACTTATCAAATTGTATACTTTAAATATGTAGTGTTGGATATATGTCAACTATATCTCAATAAAGTTATTAAATAAAAAGCATGTGGTAGATATGCAGAATACTAAATTGGAAAGATAACTGAAAGGACAAAAAGGCAAATTGCAGAATACTGTGGTCTTATTTTTATAGGAGAATAAGTTTATGCACATTCTTTATTAAGAGGATATGCAGTGAAAGATTATAGAGTACTATGCACCAAAGGCTAACACAAGAAAAACTTTAAGAGATTCAAAAATATTTGTAGAAGTCTATTTATTGATATGGAAAGATGGTCACAAGAGACAGTAGAGGACGGGGAGAAGGCAAGTTACAAACAGTATTTACAGTATGATCCTGTTTCATTTTAACTGCTTAACAAAGTATATAATGCAGTATTTTTACATACTGAGACATTCACTTCAACTCAGATAAGAGGTTCTAATTCCTACCATGAGTTTTAGAAAACAGAGCTATAATCCAAAAGTCCTAGAAATGCTTTCTGGACCGCAGACCTTCAGGAATCACTATCATGTAGACTGAGGCATCAGCTTCTCTCCTAGCTTTCCTGTTTTGTGTTGACGAAGCTGCAGTTCTAGGCCTGGGCCTAAATTTCTCCAATTAAGTTTATCCCGCACAGTTTTAGCTGGTACAAATACATAGAGTAAGCTTGCCTACTAATAAAAGATAGAACTGTTTTATCTTTTCATGACTCACAGGAGAATAAATTACAAATGGTAAACAAATTAAGGTAGCTTTGCAAGGAGGAAGAAAACAATTATCTTTTAAAACGTAAGGTATGAAACAATGTACAGAATGATTCTAGTTCTTTGGAGGGAGAAAGCACTTACAGATTGAAGCCCATAAGGTCTTATAGCAAATTTCAATTGTTTTGACTCCAAATTTACATCTTATCTATTCAGCTGTTTTGCTCACCAACTGTTTCCCAGACACTACCAGTTAAATCCATACACATTCATCCTAGACTTTTCTTCTAACTCCAGCAAGGTTTAGCCAAATGCCTAATGGACATGTGCATTCAGAGGAAGTTAAGAATTGCAAGACTGGCAGGAGCATTATCTACAGCAAAATTTGATCATTAAAACCAATCTGTGAGCCTTGAAGGCTGCCACACAAAAAGGTGGAAGAGGGCTATAAGGTAGTGGGGCAATGAGAGTGGGTTTGGTATCAGACAAAATAGCAATGCCACTTGTCTGCCATGTAAATCTAGGAAAAATTATTTAACCTCCCTAATTCTCATTGGAGGTGATCCAGAATAATGAGTTATAATCATAAAAAAATATCAGTACGTAGCTCAGAGAACCATTGTTGAAAAGAGGAAACCTGTAATATGTAGTGCTAACACAGTTACTGACATTAACAGTAGGTACTCTGGAAATTGTTTCCTCTTTACACCTACCTCCTTTTCTCGTCTGTATGACTTGACATAAGTGAGACAGCCAAAAAACGAGTTATAAATGTAGTTATCAAAATAAAAATGAATTATTATACTTTATCTGGATTCAGGGCCATTTGTATGCTGTAGAATTAGTTATCTGATTCAGGTAGAATAGGGGAAAAACAGTAATTCCTTTTACATTAAACAGCCTGTAGCAAGCAACCCTGCCATTTTATATTGAGAGTGTACATTTGGCAATGAGCATATGCGGTATATATATATGTTTGTGTACATATACACATATGAGTACATGTGTATCATATCTTTTTGTGTATATGCCTTTTTATGTAACTAGATTATAAATTCAAGGATATTATCTTTTTTAATCATTTGAAACTGCAAATGGATTTAAGCAGATACTAATGAACAAGTTTAGCTTACTTATGATGCAGCAGTTTACTATCTTTAATTAAGTAAAATGTTAAAAAGCTCTCCATCTACACAAGATAATAACTGACAGATGTTTTCAACTCATAATGAAACACTGACACCCCAAAATGGTCTAGCTCAGGCTAGACTGTCACAGGTAACATTGTGTTCAAGATGTAATTCATAACATGCACAGTGTAATAACCAGAACATTATGCCTGGCTCTCTGGGAACAGCCAGCCTATTCAAGTGTGTAGATTGTTAAAAGCATTCTCTTATTTCTAGCTCATTTTACATTGTTTCAATAATCACTTTAACTTCACGGAAAATGGCCATGAGTGCAGTATAACTGGAGTGATCAACGACTACAATCGAGCCCTTTCTGATATGCTCTTTTATGTTAATAAATATGGCCACAGCACTAACGAGATTGGCTTTTGCCTCTTTCTGGTTAAAGATGAGTTTTAACGCTGCTAATGATTCTGTATTGGTCATATCTCTAGCTGCAGTTGGATTTTCAGACATATTCAAAAGTACTTTCAAAACAAGATTTCTAGTTTTACGATTTCCAAGGGACAGCAAATGGAAAAGCTCTGAAAAGTAATTGGCAACAATGTGATGATGGTTAGAATCAGTAGTCAGTTGTCCTAGTATCTTTAATCCAGACTGCTGTCCAGGTGAATTCAAGGGAAAAGATATGGTTTCTTTACACATTGCTTAACATGTAATTCAACCTTGCGTTGTCTTTCATCCCCAGATGGGGGATTCAGAGTAATGACAGCCTTTTTTCTCATTTCAGAGGAAGGAAAACTGAGCAAGCTTTCAATAAGTGTCACTACACCCACCTCATTAATGAACTCTTGAGCAAATGGATGAACATTAATGATCCCCATTGCAATTTGAGCTATTTTATGAATGAGAGGATCAGTAGTTGACTTAAGTAAGGTAATAAGTCTTTCAAACTCCTCAGAATCCATGTAGCATTCCATTTTGCAAGGGCAAGCAAATGGCTTAATCCCATTCACTTCCCTGATCCTGATTTGGCGCCTAATTTCCTCTATGGTCTGGATGCAAGGGTCAGAACCAAATGGGAACTCAGAGACAGGCTGTGAGCTAGAGGGAATGCTTCTAGAAGGGCGTGCTGCTGCTGTTGCCACAGGCGAAGAACTGGTATTTTCTTCAGCAGAACCCAGGACAACATATGAAGGAGGCTTTTTCTCAAATGTGACTTTGGATCTAAAGCCTAACACTGCTGGAGTTACAGCAGGAGCTTTGGGCCATATAGTTACCTCAGACCAGTCCTTGGGCCTATCTTTTTCATTAATTTCATCCACAGGCTGAGGTTTAATTATCCTGCTCACAGGTCTAGGATTAGGGTCAAAACTAGTTTCATCTCCATCCCAAAACCAGCTCCCAATAACGTTCTCCTCCTCCTCCTCCTCAGCTCCTGGCCTAGCCTTACAGCTGGTCCCAGCCACAGGCTCCACCTTCTCAGCACAGGATGGGGGACCAGTATCAGCTTTACCTTCATCCTTAGCACTCAAATGTTTACCAATCTTTTCTCCGTTCCATGAACAGGAACCAACATTGGCCTCTTCTCCAGCCCCAAACAAGGTATCAGTACGAGTCTTAGCTTTACATGTAAACCTGGACTCAGCAGTAGCCCGAGCCGCAGAACAAAATCGAGCTGCTCTAGTGGCCTCATCTTCAGCTTTGGGACGGACATCTGGCAGATGTTCTTTCAGCTCAGTAACAATCTTGTTCTTAGACGCTGCCTTCGCCGCTGTCACCGCATCTGCCCGAGGCCCTGCCCTGGTTATTGCTTTGGCCTGGGTTTTGGCTGCACCAGTAGCCTCCCTCTTTCTTTCAGCTGATCTGACTGTATCAGTGGCCTCCCTTTTTCCTTCAGCTTCTACAATAGCCCTTTTTTCAGTTTTTGCCTTCTTTTTATTCTCATTCTTTCTATTCCTATTCCTTCTATTCCTAGCTCCAGCCATAGCTGAAGCCCAGTTATATAGATAGCTCTACACAGTCTTGGCCTTGGTTCTCAATATGTCTTGGGCCAGTCTCCTAATATTCTTTGACTAGGTTGAAGGTGATGATCTTCTGTCACTCCAAAGCCACCACAGCTAGCACTGGAGATAGACCTGAGGTGGAAGAAGAAAACGAGCTTTCAGTCTCTTCCAACTGCATTTTTCTATGCAGACAGTCACATAGAATGTGAGAGTACAGATGGATTGTATGGTAAGAGTAGAATAGTAGAAAATGTTTTTACCTCATTTTACCCCTACCATAGTCCCACTAATGCCCAACAATGCCCTGTCCAGACACTTGTCTCTTCTCTGAATCAAATAGGAATGGAGATGATGAAAAGTTTGGTGAAAGTGAGCGAGACTAAGGGGTACAGCCCCTTTGGAATATCCCACTATACCCCACAGGCCTGTCCTGGTATGCCTCACACCAACCTGTACTGATATGGTGGACTTTTCTCCTCTTGCTTCTGGTGTTGATAAGCCCTATAGCCAACTCACAGGTGGACCTATGAACAAAAACACAGAAGGGACTGGAACTTTAAGCATTTGGTAGATAGGCACTCTGGCTTCTAAACCCAATACCTGCCTTTCCAAATCTAAAGCTTTGTTTCTGGCCTCCTTGATCCTCTTCCATGTTATCCTTCTCCACTTCCTGGGTATCTATCAATTACCCTATAGGCACAACTGTTTCTTATCCCATTCCCATTTCCTACACATAAATGTGAGGGCAAAGGTGTGTGGGAAGTTGGAATACAATGGCTTCAACATATGATTTGGTCTTACTTGTCAATAGCCAATTCCCACTCCCAATCAATGAGGGTGCTCATGCTCACACTCACCTTGGATTCAAATGAGTAGCTTTCGTCTTCTTTCCTAATCAAGTTCAAAGAGAACAGCTACCTGCAGATTTCTACAGGACTCTGAAAAGAACAAATCTATGAAAAACAAAAAAAATAGGAAAGAAAACAGAAGAGACTGAGATGACTCAACACCCATCACAAGTGTTAAACAACACACACTTCTGCATATTCAAGGCTATGAAAAATGTCTCCCATCTCTCTGCTCTTCCCAAGTGATCTCCCATCCACTCCCCTGCTAGAGACCTGCAGCTTGTCTAATCATACCTCCCAGTTCTAAAGTCAGTCATTTTCCTAGCAGAAGCATCACAGCCTCCCTTGAACAAAAATATGAGATGCAAGAGTGGGTAGTGGAACATAGGCAACTGTATTTAGAAGGCAGGCAGTGAAGATAACGGGGGCTATCATTTCAATGCCATCTTGTATGCCGCAGCCTTTTCCCCTTCCCCACACATACACAGTTCTGACTTCACTCACCACCTATGGCAGCCAGGCCACACAGAGGTGGTTTCAGGAGATGCTGTCTTTACCACTACAGAACAGTCCACTATCTGAAGAGTCACACCCTGCATAAAAGGGAGGGACATTCAGTAAAACACTGAAACAGTATGCTGACAAAGGTTGAAAAGTATCAGGTTAATGAACAGATTCCCAGAATTCCTAAGATGTCCTTTTGAAGAATCAAGGAATAAGTGAATAAACGTCTCTCACCTTCTAGAAATTGATACCCACTCCCAGTAACTCTCAGGGGCTTCCCTGGTGGCTTAGAGGTTAAAGCGTCTGCCTGCAATGTGGGAGACCTAGGTTCGATCCCTGGGTCAGGAAAATCCCCTGGAGAAGGACATGGCAACCCATTCTAATATTCTTGCCTGGAGAAACCCATGGATGGAGGAGCCTGGTGGGCTACAGTCCACGGGGTCGCAAAGAGTCGCACACGACTGAGCAACTTCAGTTTCCTTTCCTAGTAATTCCAAAATTCTGTGGGACTGCTTCTGCACTAAAATGAGAGTGGCTGTGAAGGGGAAATGGGTTTGGGTTTCCATAACCAGAAACTGAATGGGCAGACTGACTTCATGCGTTCTAAACTGACCCTGCAGAAAAATTTCCTCTGTATTCTGAAGAGCCATTCCCACACTTCAACATATTCAAGTACGCTAGGATGTCCAGAAAACAGGCTCCAAACGAGAAACGTGGATTAATACATTATTTATTTATATGGATCCTTCCTGTGAAAGCCTACGGACTCCTCACCGTGTCATCTGCTTGCATTTGACACGTGCAAGAGCTAAATACACAAGGCAACTAAACAGCTGTATTAAGTAGCAACAGATTTGTCATTTTGGTGTCTTCATAATCTATGCGCTCAGTTCCCCTTCCATTGAAGTCGCCAGATCAACTGCGCAGACAGAAGACTGACATCAAAGAGGTGCCTGTGGGAAGGGGCTGCACCCGGCACGAGGGGCACGACAGGCCTCTTGGCAGAACCACGGCCCGGGCTGCTCCCGTCCCGGCTCCGGCGGCCTCCCCAGAGCCCCCACACTGGCTCCCTCCGCCATTTCGGCCGTAGCACCCTCCCGCACAGCCCTCTCCCCGCACAGGCGCCGTCGAGAGTGGGGTACAGGCACCCGGAAAGCCCGCCAGGGACTGTCCACGTCATACGCCTCCCCGGCATCCGAGGGAGCCCCTGCGGCCAAGACCCGGCCCGGCCCGCGCCGGTCGCCGCCTTCTCAGCGCCAGTCCCCAGGCGCTAAGGATCTAAGGGTCCAGCTCTGACAACCTCGCCTCCCCGTCCTCAGGCTGCCAAGGGCAGGCTGGGAGCCAGTCGTCGCCCCGCAAAACCCCCACTTGCCTTCGCAGGCGCAAGGTCCCGGTGGTCGGGATCCCCACTCCGGTCGCAGCACCCCTCTCGATACCCACGGCTCGCCGTGCGGGCAGAACGGCAAACAGGGCTCCCGCCGCCGCCCCGCGCCAAACCCTGCAGGGACTGCCCAGGTTGCGGTGCCAACCGCTCGCGTGGAGAGTATTACGAAAGGGGGCGGAGAGAGACGCACGAACCGGCTCGACGCCCCCTCGCAGGCCCACCGTAGTTCCGACCCAGAGTGGGCGGGGCCGGGAAGAACGCCAGCCTGAGGGGCGGGGCCACCCAGCCCTCCGCTGCCCCCAGTGGGGTGACCACCCCCACGCTTCTGGCCCTGCAGCGTAGTGGGCTCCCGTCTGGGGCTGGGAGGGTCGCAGGGAGCAGCGGATGGATCCGCCCCGAAGAGAGAGAGAGAGAGGAGAGAGAGAGTGTGTGTGCTTGTGTGTGTGAACCTGCAGAGAGTTCGGCGCACGCCCCCTCCCTTCCCCCATCACGCCGGCCACCTTCTTGGGGTGGCTGGGGGGCTTTCACCTTCAGGGGCTGGAGGAAAGTTGGGGGGGGGCGCCTGTGGCGGCCGAGCCCCTGCCCCTCTTCTAAGGGCAGGCAGCTCCTCATAGACCTCTGGCTGAGGAGACAAACCACTTGTCTGCGCCAGGGTCCTCATTCTTTCTGCCACACTGCTGTTCTCTCCGTCGCTGTGGAGGCACACTGTCCCATTTCACTGTCCCCACAGCTGCCCAGGAAAGAGGACCTTTACCTGACAGGACCCGCACCTGCTCACACAACCCCGTTTCTCACCCACAGCCAGGGCTCAGGCACCATGTGGGGGCAGTGCTGGCGCCTCTTCCTGGCTCCTGTCAGGTCACCTCTTGCAGGGGATTCCAAGGGCTCCTCATCTTTGGCAGGGTGGGACTATGCCAAGGATTCGAACCAACTGGGATCTCACAGGCTTGCCATACACACCAGTCTAGTTTTATCTACTATGGCTATGAACATATTAATCATAGAGAATCCAGAAAAATAGTACTGATGAGCCTATTTAAGAGAATAAATAGAAATGCAGACATAGAGAATGGACTTGTCGATGCAGTGGGGGAAGGAGAGGCTAGGGCAAATTGAGAAAGTAGCATTGACATATATACATTATATCATGTGTACAATAAATAGGTGGCAGGAAGCTACTGTATAACAAACACAGGGAACACAGCCTGTGTGCTCTGTGATGACCTAGGGGGTGGAAGGTGTGAATTTGAGAGACCCTCAAAAGGGAGGGGATATATACATGTATAGTAAATATATATGACTGATTGGTGATGATATAGTGAAGACAACCACAATATTGTAAAGAAATTATCCTTCAATTAAAATACCAAGTTAATCATGTTAATTTTAAATTGCCTGTTTGATAATTCTCAAATCTGCATTATATCTGAGCCTGGTTCTGATGCTTTGTATCCTTAAAAAACACTTTTTCTTGCCTTTCATAATTTTATAAAATTTTATAAAATTTTTCTTACATTTTATAATTTTGTGTTGAAAGTTGGATGATGATAATAAGAATTGAGGTAAACCGACTTTTAGTAGCAGATGGGCTGTGCATAATGTTTGCTGTAACTGTAGGTGCCAGTCTTCAGATTCCTCTAGCTTCTATTTTTGTCTCTCCTCTTAACTTCAGTTCAGTTCAGTCACTCAGTAGGGTCCAATTCTTTGCGACTCCATGGATTATAGCATGCCAGGCCTCCCTGTCCATCACCAACTCCCGAAGTTCACTCTAACTCATGTCTATTGAGTCAGTGATGCCATCCGGCCAACTCATCCTCTGTTGTCCCCTTCTCCTCCTGCCCCCAGTCCCTCCCAGCATCAGAGTCTTTTCCAATGAGTCAACTCTTCTCATCAGGTGGCCAAAGTACTGGCGTTTCCAAAGAACACTCAGGACTAATCTCCTTCAGTATGGACCGGTTGGATCTCCTTGCAGTCCAAGGGACTTTCAAGAGTCTTCTCCAACACCACAGTTCAAAAGCATCAATTCTTTGGTACTCAGCTTTCTTTATAGTCCAACTCTCACATCCATACATGACCACTGGAAAAACCATAGCCTTGACTAAATGGACCTTTGTTGGTAAAGTAATGTCTCTGCTTTTGAATATGCTATCTAGGTTGGTCATAACTTTCCTTCCAAGGAGTAAGCGTCTTTTTATTTCATGGCTGCAGTCACCATCAGTGATTTTGGAGCCCCCCAAAATAAAGTCTGACACTGTTTCCACTGTTTCCCCATCTATTTCCCATGAAGTGATGGGACCAGATGCCATGATCTTCGTTTCCTGAATGTTGAGCTTTAAGCCAACTTTTTTGCTCTCCTCTTTCACCTTCATCAAGAGGGCCTTTAGCTCCTCTTCACTTTCTGCCATAAAGGTGGTGTTATCTCCATATCTGAGGTTACTGATATTTCTCCCCGCAATCTTGATTCCAGTTTATGTTTCTTCCAGTCCAGCGTTTCTAATGATGTACACTGCATATAAGTTAAATAAGCATGGTGACAATACACAGCCTTGACGTACTCCTTTTCCTATTTGGAACCAGTCTGTTGTTCCATGTCCAGTTCTAACTGATATTTCCTGACCTGCATATGTTTCCCAAGAGGCAGGTCAGGTGGTCTGTTATTCCCATCTCTTGAAGAATTTTCCACAGTTTATTGTGATCCACACAGTCAAAGGCTTTGGCATAGTCAATAAAGCAGAAATAGATGTTTTTCTGGAACTCTCTTCCTTTTTCCATGATCCAGTGGATGTTGGCAATTTGGGCTTCCCTAATTATATCTCGCAGAGACAGTCTGCATTTGCAACCCTTTCAGATGCACTACACTGTTACTGTACTGGAGGCTTGTTAGCATATGGAGGAGAGAAAGTGTTCTATAATCTTACAATTAAATTCCAGTCTTTTGTGGGCCTGTTCCTCTTGAGTCTGCCCTTCACAAGTGTTTCTTTAGCATCTTTCTTCTCCTTACAGGAGAATGGAAGGTTAGAGTGGGCTGGATATAAGGAATGCCTTTCCCTTAGCAGGGATAATGTCCTGGGAAAGTCTTTTCCACTGGAGAGTAGCCCTTTGTTATGGAGAAGACTGGGGAGTGTATTTCTTGAGTGTACACTTCCCCTCCCACTGCCAGAGCCCCGAGATCTTTCTGCTATCTGCACTATGAGTTCCTGGAGGTGAAGTTCACTGCAGGTCACTTAGGGGTTTCTCATTCTCATACTATTCTACCCTCAGTCTCCAGCAGTTTGTGAAAATTCCCACTTAAGTTTTCTTACCTGTTTACGTCTCTAGCAGTTTCTGCTCTATGTAGAGAGATAGGCTGTGACTCTCTGATTTGTCTTTTCTCCAGAATTTGGGGTGGTCATCTGCCTGTGACCTCAGTTCTATGATGGTTCTAAGTCACTGATTCTCAGTTTGTTCAGCTCTTTTCTTGTTATAAGTACAGACAGGGCTTCCAAGCTGTTTGCATATCAGAACTGAAAGTATAGCCTAGGGATTTTAACCGGGTAACTAAAGATCAGTGAACACAGCTTTCATTGTCTTCTTTTCAGCTGAACTTCAGATCTGGGAATGAAGTTGCTCTTGAAAACCTAGCTGCTCCATGATTATTTGCTCTTTCCTCTCTCAAGTATAGAAAATTTACATGACTCTCTAAACTTGAAATCTTAGCTCCCAGCTTCTTAATGTGGAGTGCAGATTAGAATTCAGACTTCCTGAATTAAAGATCTGGTGAGTCTGAACAACTGTGACTTAACCTCTGGAGGAAAGTCATCTCTGTTACCACCATCAGCATAAAGAGGCGGTGCACTACACTACTAGGTGCTTTTCTAAGTTAGAATTACCAGTTTCTAAGCCCTGTGGTCATGTATGGATGTGAGAGTTGGACTGTGAAGAAGGCTGAGCACCAAAGAATTGATGCTTTTGAACTGTGGTGTTGGAGAAGACTATTGAGAGTCCCTTGGACTGCAAGGAAATCTAACCAGTCCATTCGGAAGGAGATCAGCCCTGGGTGTTCCTTGGAAGGAATGATGCTAAAGCTGAAACTTCAGTACTTTGGCCACCTCATGTGAAGATCTGACTCAGTGGAAAAGATTCTGATACTGGGAGGGATTGGGGGCAGGAAGAGCAGGGAACGACAGAGGATGAGATGGCTGGATGGCATCACAGACTCAATGGACGTGAGTCTGAGTGAATTCCGGGAGATGGTGATGGACAGGGAGGTCTGGCGTGCTGCAATTCATGGGGTCGCAAAGAGTCAGACACGACTGAGCGACTGAACTAAACTGAACTGAAGCCCTGCAGTCAGAGAAGGCAATGGCACCCCACTCCAGTGCTCTTGCCTGGCAAATCCCATGGACAGAGGAGCCTGGTGGGCTGCAGTCCACGGGGTCACTAAGAGTCAGACACAACTGAGCAGCTTCCCTTTGACTTTTCACTTTCCTGCATTGGAGAAGGAAATGGCAACCCCCTCCAATGTTCTTGCCTGGAGAATGCCAGGGACGGGGGAGCCTGGTGGACTGCTGTCTATGAGGTTACACAGAGTCAGACACAATGGAAGTGACTTAGCAGCAGCAGCAGCAGCAAGCCCTGTAGTGATAGTCACACAATCGTGTCCAACTCTTTGCAACCCCGTGGACTGTAGCCTGCCAGGCTCCTCTGTCCATGGAATTCTCCAGGCAAGAATATTGCTATGGGTTGCTGTTTCCTTCTCCAGGGCATCTTCCCAACTCAGGGATCAAACACAGGTCTCCTGCATTACAGGCAGATTCTTTACCATCTGAGCCACCAGGGAAGCCTACTATTAAAGAGACATTTCTACGTATAAAGACAGGTCATCTTAAAAAGTATCAGCAGATACAGCCTTGACTTTATCTTATAATCTGTAAACAATATGTTAGAATATTTAATGAATCCATACACCTTTTCCAAAGGAATACCAGAGACAGAAGTAGCAATAAAGTTATACATGACAACCATCAGTGAGATGAAATAATTTAGATGAAGCTGGTTTCTCTCGAAGAGAGGGGGACTGGGCAAGTGGTCATGAAGGAACTACAATGTGCTTTTAACTTTGTATGAAAAATAATGTTCAGTTCCATGCTGGTGAACATGGTTCTGCTTTTGCCACATAAATCCTCTACCTCAAATTACTGTCTGAATGCTTTACTAAAACTCTGCTCCTAGCCTTTGTTTTGGAAACTGTTACTTTTGTTGCCACCTGATCACTGTCCTCTGAAGCTTCTACTTCTTTCCCACTGTCCCCTGACAACTTGGTTGCCCTTGTGTTGTCCCCTGAAACTTTGACTGCCTTCCTGCTGTCCCCAGAAGTTGTGATATCCTTCCCATGATCCTTGTAGCTCTGGTTGCTCTGTGGCCAGAGAAAGCTGCCAGTGCCGTGAATCATGCCACTTTCCCTGTATTTCTGTTTCTGATGCAGTAGGGATATCAAAGCAAACACCCTGCTTTCCTTTGAGAAAGACCATTCACTTCACGTTGTAATCAATATCCTCACTCAGTTACTCTGTAAGTTCTTTCCAAGCATAACTAGTGTTTGGCATTTCAAACACTACAAAAAGCCCTGTAAGCACTTTCTCAAAGGAGGCTGCATAGTAGAGCTGGGACTCTTTCCTGTGGGCTCTGCTCTGGGACATGCCAGACTTCAGAGCTATGCAGTCCAAAGCGTAAGTAGAGACTTTACCACTAACTATTTGTGTCACTTTGGAAAAGGTACTTAATGTTTCTATAACTCAGTTATCCTTCAAAGGGGATTGGTAATTACTTTCCAGGATTCTTGTATATATATACTAACTGAGGAGCTATCTGATATTCTGAAATATCTGCAAGTATCAAGTCTTTCTAGTTCCTTTTAAAACTGTGATCTAGTCATATTATGGGGTGGGCTGGGAAAAGCAGTAAGAGTAGATGAGACCTCCTTGGTGGCTTTTAGAGGTCATAATTGCTAAGACATTGCCATTGTACTCTTTCTCACTGTAATGTTGGTGCTCTGTATATTCTGTGTGGCTTAACATAATCCTTTACTATATTAAAAGAATATCACTTTTACATAAATATGTCTCCTTCCTCCTTATCGTGATGTACCACAAGGAAGCTGATCCCAATTCCAGCGGTGAGTCTGCTTGTTCTACGGATAATTCATCCCCTTGGTACAGTGGAATGGGTGGTGATGTAACTCTGCTCAATGAGAAGTGAAGAGAAAATTGCAGAAGAATTTCTAAGGAATGTGTCCTCAATCATAAGAAAAGGCCATCAGTAAAGATGTCTTTTCTTCCTTCAAAAGTTGCTTGACTCCTTGCACACATCGTTTCCAGCCTTAGGATGGAAGCTGATATTGTGAGTGGCAGATGAAAGAGATGGGAAAAAAGCTGAGTCCTTAGCTGAATCAAACAATCATCAAGACTGCCGTACCTCAGTACTTCCAACCAGTGAATAATAAATGTCCTTATTGAGTTAGTTTTAATTAAATTCTTGTTCCATAGAACAACCCTAAATGTACTGTATGCTCAAGACAAAATAATGCTTCAATGAGTAACAGTTTGTGACCTTTGTTTGTTGGTAAGCCTCTTACACTGTTGGTGGGAATGCAAACTAGTACAGCCACTATGGAGAACAGTGTGGAGATTCCTTAAAAAACTGGAAATAAAACTGCCATACGAGCCAGCAATCCCACTGCTGGGCATACACACTGAGGAAACCAGAATTGAAAGAGACATGTGTACCCCAGTGTTCATCACAGCACTGTTTACAATAGCCAGGACATGGAAGCAACCTAGATGTCCATCGGCAGATGAATGGATAAGAAAGCTGTGGTACATATACACAATGGAGTATTACTCAGCCATTAAAAAGAATACATTTGAATCAGTTCTAATGAGGTGGATGAAACTGGAGCCCATTATACAGAGTGAACTCAGAAAGAAAATTACCAATACAGTATATTAACACATATATATGGAATTTAGAAAGATGGTAATGATGGCCCTATATGCAAGATAGCAAAACAGAAACAGATGTAAGGAACAGACTTTTGGACTCTGTGGGAGAAGGTAAGGGTGGGATGATTTGAGAGAATAGCATGGAAACATGCATATTATCATATGTGAAACTGATTGCCAGTCCAGGTTGATGCATGAGACAGGGTGCTCAGAGCTGGTGCACTGGGATGACCCTGAGGGATGGGATGGGGAGGCAGGTGGGAGGGGGGTTCAGGATGGGGAGCACATGAACACCCATGGCTGATTCATGTCAATGTATGGCAAAACCCACTACAATATTATAAAGTAATTAGCCTCCAATTAAAATAAATTAAAAAAAGAGTCGAAGTTTCTTCCTCTATGCTATCTATCCATCAACACTAGTTCTGTCTTATTCATAATAAAAGGCTCCAGTGCATGACACAAAGAAACAAATGCTAAAATAGGGGTGAATAAAATACTGTATAAGTACAGAGGGTGGAGGAATTACTTCCTACCAAGGGACAAAGAGTAAGGGTGAGAGTTTCAGAAAGACTTTAAACAGGTCCTGGCATTTGAGCTTAGTCTAAAACGATGGCTATGTTTCCTATAGGCAGAGAAAGAGCATGAGGATATTGAAGACTGGGAGACCAGCCTGGGGCAATGCACAGCAGTAGCAATGTACAGAGAACAGTTGGGCTGGAAATGGCAGACAGTCCAGTACAGCTGGAGTACAGGCAAAGTGGAACAGGGCTTAGAGTAGCTGAGGCACGAATGAGTGCCTCCTTAAATTATGTCTTTATCTCAGTCTAGTTCTGGCCCAGAGTTGGAAGAATGTGTTGAAAATGGAGATGGAAAGGTAGAACTGTATGGGAGAATTGCACAGGGCCATGAAACCCTCCACTGGGAGCCTGGTAGAATTCTCTAGATGAGATCTCACTGAAGGTTGCGTTTTTGAAATGAGGTAGAGCAGAGAATCAGTTGCGATAGACAGAATGTCATCTGTCCTATATCTTTCATTAATGACAGGACAGATGACAATTCCATTCTAATTTTATCCCCAGGCAGCAACACTGTAGGTCAAGTGACATCTGAACAGCTCCTGATATTTATACATGAGATAACCCATAATATTTATCCAGAAAGGAGGGAGAAACAAAAGGGCCACATATGTGTTGAGGTACTTACTTCAACTACACTACCAGCAAAAAAAAAACTGAGGGATGATCTAGCCGTTATAAGTGCTACCCAAGGAGTGATCAGAACAGAGGTAATCATCTTTATGCATAGACACACACTCCTCACACTTCCCTGTCCTTTGGTGAGACTAAGAATATCCACAGGTGTGAGTTAGTTAAGTATCTGCATGTGGGACTTAGAGGCATCTCGTTGGACTGCCCTGTGAAGTTTCCCAACTACAAATACACCGTACGCACCATGTGAAGTTCCCCTAATAGAAAATTAAGGCTGAGGGAGCTTTGATAAGAAAAATATACAGAAAAAGAACTTTAAAAATCATCTAAATTGTAGACGTATGCCACAAAAACATAGGCTGCTTACCAACATAGGCTGCTTTATTCACAGAATTTAACTTGTTTATGCATTATGCATACAATCAAACATCAGTTCATAGATATGAATCGAGAGGTAGCTGCTAAAAATAGGAGTGTGTGACACTTATTTTTTCTTACATCATCAGTTCTTTGACACCAACTACCCTGAGTTAGAGGCAGACTCCACAGGTTTAAGAGTGCAGTCTCCAATAATACTATCCCCATCTGAGATCAGATGCCAGCTACAAGTCCTGGAGCATCACCCACACTGTTGACTGACCAGTAATAAATTCAAGGGTTCCCATGACACTCTTAAAAAGATCTTAATGATCCAGATAACCACAAAGGTGTGGTCACTCACCTAGAGCCAGACATCCTGGAGTGTGAGGTCAAGTGGACTTTAGGAAGCATTACTATGAACAAAGCTAGTGAAGTGATGGGATCCCACCTGAGCTATTTCAAGTCTTAAAAGAGGATGCTGTTAAAATGCTGCATTCAATTTGTCAGCAAATTTGGAGAACTCAGCCATGGACATGGGACTGGGAACGGTCAGTTTTCATTCTAATCCCAAAGAAGGGCAACATCAAGGAATGTTCAAACTATAATTGTACTCATTTCACATGCTAGCAAGGTAATGTTCAAAATCCTTCAAAGTGAAAGTGCTAGTCACTCAGTTGTGTTCAATTCTTTGTGACCCCATAGACTGTAGTCCACCAGGCTCCTCTGTCCATAGAATTCTCTAGGCAAGAACACTGGAGTGGGTTGCCATTTCCTTCTCCAGGGGATCTTCCTGACCCAGGGACTGAACCCGGGTCACCTGCATTTCAGGCAGATCCTTTACTTACTGAGCCACCAGGGAAGACCTAAAATCCCTCAAGCTAGACTTCAAAGGTACATGAAACGAGAATGGCCAGATGTACAAAGTGGACTTAGAAAAGGCAGAGAAACCAGAAATCAAATTGCCAACATCTGATAGAAAAAGCAAGGGAAGTCCAGAAAAACATCTACTTCTGCTTCATTGATAAACGCTAAAGTCTTTGTGTGGATCACAACAAAGTGTGGAAAATTCTTAAAGAGATGGGAATACCAGACCACTTCACCTGCCTCCTGAGAAACCTGTACGCAGGACTAGAAGCAACAGTTAGACCCGGACATGGCCGTGAACTGGTCAGAAATTGGGAAAGGAGTACACGCTGTATATTGTCACTCTATTTATTTAATGTCTATGCAGAGTACATAATGCAAAATGCTAAGCTGGAGGAATCACAAGCTAGAATCAAGATTTCCAGGAGAAATATCAACAACCTCAGTTATGCACATGATGCCACTCTAATGGCAGAAAGTGAAGAAGAACTAAACAGCCTTCAGATAAGGATGAAAGAGAAGAATGAAAATGCTAGATTAAAATTCAAAATTCAAAAAATAAGGTCGTGACATCTGGTCCCATTAATCACTTCACAGCAAATAGATGGGGAAAAAGTGGAAGCAGTGACAGATTTTATTTTCCTGGGCTGCAAAATCTGACTGCAGCCATGAAATTAAAAGACACTTGCTTCTTCAAAAAAAGCTATGACAAACCCAGACAGCATATTAAAGAGCAGACTTTCCCAACAAAGGCTCATATAGTCAAAGCTATGGTTTCTCCAGTCGTCACTATGGATGTGAGTTGGACCATAAAGAAGGCTGACTGCCAATGCTTTCAAATTGTGGTGCTGGAGAAAACTCTTGAGAGTCTCTTGGACAGCAATGAGATCAAATCAGTCAATCCTAAAGGAAATCAACACTGAATATTCATTGGAAGGACTGATGCTGAAGCTGAAGCTGAAGCTCCAATACCTTGGCCACCTAATGCGAAGAGCAGAGTCATTGGAAAAGACCCTGATGCTGGGAAAGACTGAGGGCAGGAGGAGAAGGAAGTAACCGAGGATGAGATGGTTGGATGGCATCACTGACTCAATGGACATGAATGTGAGCAAACTCCAGGAGATAGTGAAGCACAGGGAAGCCTGGAGGGCTGCAGTCCATAGGGCTGCCAAGAGTTGGATACAAATGAGTGACTCAACAACAATGGCCCCTTCAGGTTTGATAATTTACTAGATCAACTTAAAGAACTCACTAAATATGCTATATAGAGAGTTATAGTTTTACTAGAAAGGACAGACATAGAACAAGTTATGGAAGTGTTTCAGACATACAGACAAATTCCATGCCCTCTTTGCACGGATTCCAGGCAATATTATTCTCTCTGGAAATCAGTGTGGTTACCAACCAGGAAGTGTTTTCACAGGGGTTCATTACACAGGCATGATTGAGTAAATTACTGGTCACATGATTGAACCCCAAATCTAGCCTCCTCCCCACTCAGGAATTCCTGCTGGCCTAAAGTTCCAACTCTAAATACGTGGTTGTCCCTTTATAGTGACAGCCCACATTCTCACATCCTGAAGCTAAGTAGGACTAACCACAGTCCATTCATAAGCATAGATCTTCCCAAGTTTCAAGAAATTCCTGGCTCTGTGCAACGATCCAGAGACAAAGGGCAGATGTACTCTCTCTTATACCACTTAATGGCTTCCCTGATAGCTCAGTTGGTAAATAATCCGCCTGCAATGCAAAAGACCCTGGTTCAATTCCTGGGTCAGGAAGATCCCCTAGAGAAGGGATAGGCTATCCACTTCAGTATTCTTGGGCTTCCCTTATGGCTCAGCTAGTAAAGAATCTGCCCTCCCAATGCAGGAGACCTGGGTTCGATCCTTGGGTTGGGGAGATCCTCTGGAGAAGGGAGAGGCTACCCACTCCAGTATTCTGACCTGGAGAATTCCACGGACTTTCACATACCACTTACTGTTTGAGGTATTTTGTCAAACTCTAAAACAACATAGACAAGACAACAAAGTTTGCGGGGAAAGGCCACAACTTAAATGTTTGTCCCAATACATATATTACCAGAATTCTGGAGAATGGAGGGAAGAGGATAACAACAAAAGAGGCAAGGAGTAAGAGAGGAGGAGGCAGCCCTAAGACCTCAATCTCTGTAATTTTACCCACGTGCCCACTGCTCTATTTCAGCTTTTAAATATAAACAGGAGGGCCTGAAGTAGAATTATTGCCTAGTTTCAACTCTATACTGAGTATAAAAATAAGGATGAGTGGGCTTAGAAGAATTCATTATTTCCTAGTGGCACTTTCTTAAACTGCCCTGGTATCTGGTGGATATGGGGGTTGGGTGGAGTAGGGATATTTAGTTAGAAAGAGGATAAAGATATACCAAGGACCTGAGAGGGTGACAGGCAGGAAGGCCAGGGGTCTCCAAAAGGAAGAAATGGGCTGCAAGTGTCAGACATTTTTCTCTCTCTTAAGAGGCAGGAGGAAACAAACTAGGGATAGTTTTTCCTTCTCTATACAAATTTAAAAGGAGGTTTCTCTTAAAATACTGTGTTGCCATAATGACATCTGGTTTCACCAGGAGTTAACTATTCTCAAACCTTGAGTTAACCAATGCATTTTTCTTATGGAAACGTTTGTCTTAAGCTATGTTAATGTACTATGCATTTACCCCAGACTCTGTCTTCAAGTTGGTTCTGTCTAATGGATCAGAACCTACTTGACAAACCAGTATGTTATACTCATGTTCCCCTAATCTATGTAAATGAAACTATCTGTATGGTAATCTGCCCTTCTACAAGATTCAAGTCAATCGTTTTATCGCCCAGGATGAATCATCTGGTGCCAGGATTATCCCCAGATGCATCTTACAGATGAGGGGCCTGGTGCCACTCTGAGTTTTAAGACATTCCTTTCTTTCATTAAGAGACTGCTAGAAAAGTTATGACAAACCTAGATAGCATATTCAAAAGCAGAGACATTACTTTCCCTAAAATACAGACAATACTTTGTAATGCATTTTTCTTATGGAAACGTTTGTCTTAAGCTATGTTAATGTACTATGCATTTACTCTAGACTCCGTCTTCAAGTCGGTTCAGGTTCCCTCTAATGGCTCAGAACCTACTTGACAAATGAGTATGTTATACTCAGACATTGTTCCCCTAATCTATGTAAAGGAAACTATCTGTATGGTAATCTGCCCTTCTACAAGACTCACATCAGTCGTTTTACGGCCGGAGATGAGTCATCTGGTGCCAAGATTATCCCGAAATGCAACTTATAGATGGGGGGCCTGTTGCCATTCTGAGTTTTAAGACATTCCTTTCTTTCATTAACAAACTGGTAGTGACTATATAACATCCAGCTGAAGACTAGCTGGGGGGGGGGGTACTGTTTCTGCCCCCTTCTGATGCCTATGTCAGAAGCATTCTCTATCTCCTTTATACTTTAATAAAACTTTATTACACAAAAGCTCTAAGCAATCAAGCCTCGTCTCTGGCTCTGGATTGAATTCTTCTCCTCTGGAGGCCAGGAATCTTGACGTCTTTTCCCTCAGCAACAACCTTTCATCTTGGGGGCTCGTCTGGGATCCTTCAGGACAAGGTAAGGATGCTTGGAGCTCTAGTTTTTTGTTCTCCTAGTGAACACATTTTCTGCTGTACTTTACTAGCTCTATGGTGTGCTTGTGTGAATGAATGAAATGCCCTGAGCGAAGCAAGTGAGGAGCCCTGCTCTGTGGTTCCACGGTGATCTCTTACAGCTTATGGCAGAAGCTGTTGGGGGTTTATACTGAGCTGCCAATGACAAGAGGCACCCAATGTCTCCTTCAGGAACAGATCAGAAATGGGCAAAGTGTGTGGATTGAACTCTCCTTTCTCAGTCAAACTTTTTGGTCTCTTTGACCGTTTCATAACTCCTTGGGAATTAGAAGTACTAACCTGATCTATTGGATCTTAGACTTTCAAGGAACTTGTGATCTCTGCTGTTACCGTGTACTGTGGTGTAGGTCCCAAACTTGGATTTGTAGTCAATAAGCGCCTAGCCTCGCTAGGAATCAGAAGTTTGAAAGCTAGATGGAGCTCTAGCCCCAAGAACACCCCTGAGGTTAATGGTCACTCAGATAGGGACTGCAATGGGTTTTTTCCTTTGGTAATGTTGGCTCTTAGTGGACCAGTACTGCTAAGTCGCTTCAGTCGTGTCCGACTCTGTGCAACCCCATAGACGGCAGCCCACCAAGCTCCCGCATCCCTAGGATTCTCCAGGCAAGAACACTGGAATGGGTTGCCATTTCCTTTTCCAGTTTTCCTTTAAAATTGGAGGAAGTTACAGTTCAGTACACACAGGCAAAGTCGTATCCGACTCTTTGTAACCCCATGGACTGTAGCCCACTAGGCTCCTCTGTCCATGGAATTCTTCAGGCAAGAATACTGGAGTAGGTTGCCATTCCCTTCTCCAGAGAATCTTCCCGATCCAGGGGTCAAACCCAGGATCTCCTGCATTGCAAGCAGATTCTTTACTACCTGAGCCACCAAGAAAGCCCTTTCACACACAGGCGAGGAGTGGACTCCTAAAACCTGTAAAATCATTCTGTTTCTTTAATGCAAGATATAAAGAAGTTTCCTATCTAACATCTTTTCTGTTGAAAGAAATCTGTTAGATTTTCCCGTCAAAATCTATTATTTTTTCTCAAGTTCAAGCTGGTTGGCTCCCCAGTAAGTATAAAATTGATTTGTTTAGACAAAAATGAAGTTAAGGTGGCTATGAGCTCAGATGTCAAATATAGATTTGTTTACCTAGCTCTGTTAAAGCATATTTTAAACCATTCTGCACAGTATGTCAGGTTATAGGCTGTGCTCTTATACTGGTGTGGTGATGCTTGGAAGGAACATCTTAGTATTATGTTTGCATTGGTCTTATTGTGGTCAGGAATATACTTAGGGTCGTGCACAGGCACTCAGGTGACGAATGTTTCCCCCCAGTGGTCTTAGCTTGGGAGGCATTCTGGAAGGTTACTCTGATTGCACCCTGGGTGGCATCAGAGGCAAGCCAGGTTTTAATGGTGAAGAGCTGGACGTCAGTCAGGGATGCCATCATGTCTGCCCCTGGTGCATCCCCATCCCGTCTCAATGTTAGAACCAGGAGGGACGAGTATGATGTCTGCATCCGTAAGGGACAGACTAAATCCGACCAGGAAGGAAAAGCTTTTGGTGTAAAGTCTGTCTACACCCCCATCTAGAGCAGGGAGGGACGCCTCCGGTAGAAAGATGGAGCTGGTCGCTTTTTTTGTCTCTTACAGATGGGAGCTAACAATTCCAGCCTCACTCCTTTGAACTGTATCCTGAAAAACTGGGGTAGATTCGATCCCCAGGGCTTAAAGAAGACACACCTGGTCTTCCTATTTGATACTGCATGGCCACGGTATCCACTGGAAGACGGCGAACGGTGGCCGGTTGGAGGGTCTCTTAAGTATAATACAGTTAGACCGGTTCTGTAAAAAACAAGGGAAATGGGTAGAAGTAGCATATGTGTTGACCTTTTTCTCTCTGCAAAATAGGCCAGACTTATATCCTAAGGGTACAGATTTGGGTGTGAAACCTTCAGTTCCCTCCTGTCTTCCTACTTTGTCCCCATACCCGGGGCTCCAAACTGAGCAAACTGAAAGCCAGAGAACCCCCCTCAGAAGGGTTGCTTTGGTCTCAGTGGAAATCCAAACAGAGATTCGAACTGCCCACATGCAGGTCCAAAGAACTCCTGTCTCAGTACAACCTCAGACTACTCTGGTTTCAGTAGAAACTCAGACCATCGAAGTAAGAGATGAAATGGAGGACAGGAGACAAAGAGATAAAGAAAAGCAGGTTTCTCAAATCTGTCCCTGGGATCATATGTGAAGAGCAGCCAGAGAGACGGAGGAACAGCCACACAAGCTGTTGCCTCTTTATGAAACACTGGGAGAAATAATCAGTCTATGAGAGATAATAAGCTTTTTTCTTATCAAGAAATACAAAGAATCAAGGAGGATCTGGGAAACCATTTAGAGGACTCAGAAAAATGTATCAGAGCTTTTAAAAGTGTTACTCTGCTTTATGACCTTACTTGGAAGAGTGTGGTGTATATCTTGGGGCAAACGCTGACTCCCAACTCAAAAAGTCAAGTTTTGGGGAAAGCGGTTGCTTATGGAGATGAATGGCTTGGTAATGAATCAGTAGGGAAGACAGAGGATGAGACAGCTGCCCTTCCCACTGGGAAACAGGCAGTCCCAATTATAGAACCAGACTGGGACTACAACACAGCTAAAGGAAGATGGGATCAGAGTCATTTGGTCAGATGTATTCTTGAAGGACTCAGGCAGGCGCCTTCTAAGCCTTTAAACTATGGCAAATTGGCAAACATAGAACAGGAGTGGAAGGAAGCTCCTGGTAAATTCCTAGACTGAGAGAAGCCCTTCCCAGATTCACTGAGATTGATCCCGAAAGTGAAGAAGGAAAAGTGATGTTAAAGGATAGATTTCTCACTCAGTCTGCTCCAGATATCTGCTATAAGCTATTAAAACAGGTATATGGACCAAGTCAGTCTTTAGGTAATCTGTTACAACTGGATCAGGCAGTCTATTATGGTAGGGAATATGAGGGAAAGAAAGAAAGGCAGAGAAAGACAAATGAACAGGCAGAAGCCTTCGCAATGGCTATGAAAAATGCTCTTAAACAGCATGAGAAAAATGCCCAGAAGGACCCAGGTGAAAAGGAATAGGCTTGCTATTCCTGTGGAAAGGAGGGGCACCTCAAGCGGGATTGCCCTCAGGCATCTAAGCCGCCCCCGGCTCCATGTCCGGTCTGCAAAGGACCACACTGGAAGAGAGACTGCCCTCAGAGGCGTAGGACTCAGGGGTCAGACTCTCCAGACTGTTGGGACTGAAGGTGCCTGGGGGTCCCCACACAAGCTCCCGTCCTAATTACACCTGAGGAACCCCGGTATTAACGACTGTGGGGGTCCAATCCATCAATTTCCTTTTAGAAACTGGGGCAACTTACTCTGTGCTTACTGAAGCCCCTGGCCTACTTTCTTCCCAATCCGCTTCTGTAATGGGACTGTCTGGATGAGCCAAAAGGTATTATTTCAGTTATTCTTTATGTTGTAGCTGGGATTCTGTGCTATTTTCACACGAGTTTCTGATCGTGCCAGAATCTCCCTCACCCCTTTTGGGGAGGGATATAGTGAGCAAGGTCCGTGCCTCTGTTTTTATGAATATGGAGCCCTCCCTTTCTTTCCCTTTAGTTGAACAAAATGTAAATCCTAGAGTATGGGTTGATGGAAAATCTGTGGGTCGAGCACAAAATGCTATTCCTGTAGTTGTCAAGCTCAAAGACCCACACTTATTTCCACATAAGAAACAGTATCCTCTGAAACCTGAGCTTAAGGAAGGGTTAAAACCCATCATTGAAAATTTAAAGGAACAGGGACTATTAATTCCCTGTAACAGTCCTTGCAACACTATTTTGGGTATAAAGAAATCAAATGGTAAATGGAGACTAGTTCAATATTTACGTATAATAAATGAGGCTGTAATTCCTTTACACCCCGTGGTGCCTAATCCTTATACTCTATTGTCTGAAATTCCTGAACGAGCCAAATATTTCTCAGTAATTGATTTAAAAGATGCCTTCTATTCAGTGCCTTTGGCAGAGGAAAGTCAATTTCTATTTGCCTTTGAAGGCCCTACACAGCCAGCTTTTTAGTTAACCTGGACAGTTTTGTCCCAGGGATTTCATGACAGTCCTCACTTATTTGGACAAAGTTTGTCACAGGATCTACAAAACTTCAATAGCTCTGAAGTAGTGTTGTTACAATATGTAGATGATATTTTGCTCTGTGCTGAGACAGAGGAAGCTTGTTCGAGAGCCTCAGAAGATTTCTTAAACTTTCTGGCAGGCTGTGGTTACAAGGCATCAAGAGAAAAGGCTCAGCTTTGTCAACAATCAGTTAGATATTTGAGCCTAATCATATCAGAAGGGACTAGGGCCATAGGCCCTGAGAGAATTAAGCCTATACTAAATCATCCCCTACCTATGACTTTAAGACAATTGAGAGGATTTTGGGGAATCACAGGTTACTGTCGCATTTGGATTCCGGGTTATGGGGAACTTGCCTGGCCTTTCTATAAACTTATAGCTGAAACTCAGCAGGCCCAAACTGACAAACTGGTTTGGTCTCCAGATATTCAAAATGCTTTTAAGTTTCTTCAGACTGCTCTTCTGCAAGCTCCCGCTCTGAGCTTGCCCACAGGGTCAGGATTTAATTTTTCACTGAAAGAAAAGGTATGGCCTTGGGAGTTCTGACACAGCCCTGAGGACCTCACCAACAACCTATTGCTTATCTAAGCAGAGAATTAGATGTAATTTCATGTGGGTGGCCCCACTACCTAAGAGTAACTGGGGCGATGGCTTTATTAGCACCTGAAGCTTTAAAATTAATTAATGGATGAAACCTTACTGTACTGACTTCTCATGATGTGAGTGGAATCTTAAATTCTAAGGTTAATATTTGGATGACAGACAGTAGGCTTCTTAAGTATCAGTCATTGTTGTTAGAAGGACCAGTAACTAAGCTTAAAGTCTGTGGAAATTTAAATCCTGCCACTTTCCTTCCTGAGAAGGAAAATGAAACACCTGATCACGATTGTTCTCAATTCCTAACTTTATGCAGCTTGGGAAGATCTAATGGATACCCCATTAGACAATCCTGACATGGAAATATTTACAGATGGCAGTTCTTCTGTTTGGGATGGAAAGCGTAAAGCAGGTTAAGCTGTGGTGGCTGCTGAACAGGTTTTAGAAGCAAAATCTCTCCTCCAGGGAATCAGTGCTCAGTCAGCGAAGCTTGTGGCTCTGACCCCAGCTCTAGAGTTAAGCAAAGGGCAGTGAGTAATTATCTACACGGATTCTAAGTATGCTTATTTGACTCTACATGCTCATGCTGCAATATGGAAAGAAAGACACTTTAAAACAGCAACAGGAGAACCTATTAAGCATTTCAGAGAGATCGAGAGACTTCTAATGGCTATATATTGTCCTAAAGAAGTAGCTGTTATGCATTGCCAAAGGGCACAGCAGGGATGGGAGTAAAGTAGCTGAAGGTAATCAGCTGGCTGACTGTCAAGCCAGAAAAGCGGCACTTTAGGAAACCCCTTCACTGCAGACGCCTTTGATCTGGACAGGTCCTATGGAACAGGAAAAACCACAATATACTGAGGAAGAATTAGAAAGATATGAGAAAAGAGGAGCACAGTCTGAGGATGAGCGATTAATAATTTCTGAAAATGCTCAGTGGAAAATTCTTAGGGGTTTACACCAGAGCTTTCATTTGGGTGCAGAGACTACTTACCAGATGGCTTCTCGTTTGTTTGAAGGTAAAAATGTAATGAAAAGTTTAAAGAATATTATCAAAAGGTGTGAGGTTTGTCAGAAGAATAACCCAAAGACTGAGAAGCTAGCAAAATCTGGATTACAACAAAGTGGAAAGTATCCTGGAGAGGACCAGGAAATTGATTTTACTCATTAGCAAAAGCTAATGGGTATTCTTGCTTAAAAGTTTGGGTGGATACTTTTACTGGATGGATTGAGGCTTTTCCCTGTCATAGTGAGATGGCTAAGGAAGTTATAAAGATTTTAATCCATGAAATTATCCCCAGGTTTGGGCTGCCACGGAGCCTTCAGAGTGCCAATGGCTCTGCCTTTAAAGCTGCTGTAGCTCAGCGGGTGTCTAAAGCTCTAGTAATAGAGTATCACTTACACTGTTCCTGGAGTCTCCAATCCTCAGGAAAGGTTGAAAAAGCTAATGACATTATCAAAAGACATCTGCGCAAATTAACTCAAGAGACTCAGGACAATTGGATTAAAGTCCTACCCACAGCTTTAATGAGGGCTCGAACTGCCCCCACCCCGGAAAGGAGGGACTGTCCCCCTTTGAATGTGTTTATGGAAGGCCTTTCTTATGCACAGACATTGTTATAGACCCTGAAGCCTTGGAATTAACTAGTTATGTAACTCAGCTCTCAGCTTTTCAACAGGCAGTAACAGAACTCTGGGAGAGGACTCCTCACCCAGCCTCTGAGTCAACCAAACCTCTATTTGAGTCAGGAACCGAGGTCCTCATAAAAACATTGGGATCTGGTGGCTCATCGCTCGAGCCCCTCTGGGAAGGCCCTTACCAGGTTATTCTTTCTTCTCCCACAGCTGTCAAAGTGCCAGGAATTGATTTGTGGGTACATCACACTCGAGTTAAGAGGTGGCACTCTGACCAGAACTAAGTGACTTCATTTTGATGTTATGCTAGAGTGGATGCTTTGACTAATTTTACTCAACAGGCATTACAAGATTCTCAAAAAGCTATTTCAGCTCTTAATGCTGAACAAGCACAAATTAGAAAGGTGGTTTTACAAAACAGATTGGCTTTAGATATTCTGACAGCTGCACAAGGAGGAACGTGTGCTATTATACATACCCAATGCTGTACATATATACCTGATATGAGCACGAATGTTACTCATTTTACTATACACATGAACAAGATGACTGGGGCCATGGATATTCCTGAAGCCTCAGTTGCCTCACTTTGGGAGACATTAACTGGTTCCTCATGGTGGAAACTATCTTAATTACAATAATTCTGGTTGTTTTGTTTTTGCTGTTTGCTCCCTGCATCTGTAACTGTGTAACTGGATTTGTTTCCAGCCGCATGAAAGCGTTCAAGTTACAAATGGCTCCTCAAACTCCTGCTACTGCTGCATCTGCCTCCAACTACTACCTGGGGCCCCTGGATCAGACATCCTCAATATGAGGGTTAGGAGAATATGTTGCCTCCCCAATTTAGGGACAACGCCCCTTGTCAGCACAGAAGCAGTTATGGAACGAGAATGATGCCCCCTTTCCCCAGGCAACATAATTCTCCTAAAAGGAAAGGGGGGAATGAGAAGCTAACAGGCAGGAAGGCCAGGGGTCTCCAAACGGAAGAAATAGGCTGCAAGTGTCAGAAATTTTTATCTCTCTTAAGCGGCAAGAGGAAACAAACTACCGATATTTTTTCTCTTCTCTATACAAATTTACAAGGAGATTTCTCTTAAAATGCCATGTTGCCATAATGACACCCGGTTTCACCAGAAGTGAACTATTCTCAAACCTTGAGTTAATCAATGCATTTTTCTTATGGAAATGTTTGTCTTAAGCTATGTTACTATACTATGTATGCATTTACCCCAGACTCTGTCTTCAAGTCAGTTCCACCTAATGGCTCAGAATTTACTTGACAAATCAGTATATTATACTCAGATACTGTTCCCCTAATCTATGTAAACGAAACTATCTGTATGGTAATCTGCCCTTCTACAGGATTCAAGTCAAAGTTTTATGGCCTGGGATGAATCATCTGGTGCCAAGATTATCCCCAAATGCATCTTATGGGTGAGGGGCCTGTTGCCATTCTGAGTTTTAAGACATTCCTTTCTTGCATTAACAGACTGCTACTGACTATATAACATCCAGCTGAAGACTAGCAGGGGAGGTACTGTTTCTGCCCCCTTCTGATGCCTATGTCAGAAGCTTTCTCTATCTCCTTTATAATAAAACATTATTAGACAAAAGCTCTAAGCAATCAAGCCTCGTCTCTAGCTCTGGATTGTAAAGTTTTATGGCCTGGGATGAATCATCTGGTGCCAAGATTATCCCCAAATGCATCTTATGGGTGAGGGGCCTGTTGCCATTCTGAGTTTTAAGACATTCCTTTCTTGCATTAACAGACTGCTACTGACTATATAACATCCAGCTGAAGACTAGCAGGGGAGGTACTGTTTCTGCCCCCTTCTGATGCCTATGTCAGAAGCTTTCTCTATCTCCTTTATAATAAAACATTATTAGACAAAAGCTCTAAGCAATCAAGCCTCGTCTCTAGCTCTGGATTGAATTCTTCTCCGGAGGCCGAAAATCTCAGCACCTTTTCATTCAACAACAACCTTTCATTGTGAACACCAGTCTTTTTGCATTGAATATATTGAGACCTGCAAGTCATGATGAGGGGATTATATATATGGAATGTGTAGAATAATTTCATTTTTAAGTATAGATTATTAAATGTTTACTATGTTTTTATAAGGAAAAT
>SJYC01085714.1:0-19980 GCA_006408675.1 Madoqua kirkii | reverse complement strand
GGTAAAGTGAAAAAGCAACAATTATGAGGTCTTTAGATACATCTATCGGAGAAGGCAATGGCATCCCACTCCAGTACTCTTGCTTGGAAAATCCCATGGATGGAGGAGCCTGGTAGGCTGCAGTCCATGGGGTCGCTAGGAGTCGGACACGACTGAACAACTTCACTTTCACTTTTCACTTTCATGCATTGGAGAAGGAAATGGCAACCCACTCCAGTGTTCTTGCCTGGAGAATCCCAGGGACGGGGGAGCCTGGAGGGCTGCCGTCTATGGGAGTCGCACAGAGTCGGACATGACTGAAGCAACTTAGCAGCAGCAGCAGCAGTAGATACATCTATATTTCATCTTAATAATTTTTATTTTATTTATTGGCTACCTTATTTTTGTGGCAGCTTTTCACCCACAGTGATGTAAAGCTTCTTTTAAAAATATATTTAACTAAAAGCAGAGTAAAATATCAAGTAAATTATACTATAGATATGAGATTTACATGACAAGGTGGTATACAAATGACTTAATCAATACACCTTCAATAAACTTTAAATTTTCCTTCTGGCATCACTGACTCGATGGACATGAGTTTAAGCTTCTTCAATAAACTTTAAATTTTCATTCTGACATCACTGACTCGATGGACATGAGTTTGAGCAAGCTCTGGGAATTGGTGATGGACAGGGAAGCCTGTCATGCTGCAGTCCATGGGGTTGCAAAGAGTCAGCATGAATGAGCAACTGAACTGTACTATACTTGTGGATATTGCCCAATAAACTAAATATGGTGAAAAGCAAGTGAATTACAGTTTAATAGTTTTATAATTTCAAACTGTTCATATACCTCCATACTCTGAAGTTTTAATTTACTGCCATAATGAGGTACAGCACCTTATTGAGAATCATTAAGTAGTGGAAGAAACAATGAAAATTTTTAGTGTTGAGTTCCTTTCCTGAAATTAACATTTACTAGTTCATGACACTGAGTCTTAGTTTTGTCATCTATAAGATGGGATATTAATACCTGATCTAACCTTCAGATTTAAGTAGGAAATGGTTAAGTCGAAAATAAGTATAAGTGGATCTGCAAATATAAAGGATCCATTCAGCAATAGTAAGCCCAATCATGCCATTTTGGTCAAAGTTTCCAACTGTGAATTAAAGCACTAATAACTAGTGAAAAGCCAATCAATGAAGGGCAAGGAAAAGAATAGCTGTGGAAACCCATGGTCAAAACAGACTGAATCCCATTCACAAGAAGATATTTCTTCTATACAAGCACTAATGGAAAATTTCACTGTGTCTTAGTTTTGTCATCTGTAAGATGGGATGTTAATACCTGATCTAACCTTCCAGATTTAAGTAGGAAATGGTTAAGTCGATAATAAGTATAAGTGGATCTGCAAATATAAAGGATCCATTCAGCAATAGTAAGCCCAATAATGCCATTTTGGTCAAAGTTTCCAACTGTGAATTAAAGCACTAATAACTAGTGAAAAGCCAATCAATGAAGGGCAAGGAAAAGAATAGCTGTGGAAACCCACGGTCAAAACAGACTGAATCCCATTCACAAGAAGATATTTCTTCTATACAAGCACTAATGGAAAATTTCACTGACTTCAAGTGCAAAATCAATCCAGACAATACAAAGACATATTATCCTAATAAGTGTCTCTTTAGGGAAGTAGTCTGGAGGATACAGTATTTTCAATTCTTTTATAACAATTATGCTACAACTGCATATTTTATCATACAGCATTTTATATATTATTATTCTAAATAGAGACTATATTCATTACTATGCAAATACACATGTACATACACACAGTCTTTTAGGTGTTTTCTCCATTATGAGAAATATGTTATTTTTTCTTTATTATAGAGAAGAGAAAATCCTCAGAATTCAAGGGTCTTGTTTCGGATCAAATATCTATAACAAGACAACATTTGAAATAACTACCGCATTTACAGATACTCAGTATATGTTTTTTGGATAAATGAATGAAGTAACAAATAAATAAGTTAAATATTGAAAAAACAGACACTTCAGCTCCCAAAGCGACTATCTCTTTTATGTTACATTTTGTTCTATTTTCACTGAGTCGTGTGCATGGTAGGTCGCTTCAGTCATGTCCAACTCTGTACAACCCTATGGACCATAGCCCAACAGTCTCCTTTGGCATTCTCCAGGCAAGAATATTGAAGTGGGTTGCCATTTACTTCTCCAGGGGATCTTCCCGATCCAGGGATCGAATCACATCTCTTACATCTCCTGCATTGGCAGGCAGTTTCTTTACCACTATTGCCACCTGGGAAGCCCTTTCATTGAATCACAATTCTATAAAACAGTAAAAATTAGCAAAACATAGAAGCTTATGTTATAATGGCATTTGCCAATGGCCTAGGATCTAATTAGATCATATGTATAGTTTAAAAATTACTTTATAGCTTCTGGTTTGTGCTCCAAGTTGCCCTCCACTGGAACACTGCCTATTGCAACTGCCAATATTCACGTCCCATTTAACCCACTTATAGGATCAAAAACAGGATGTTCAAATTAAGCAACATGTATGATGTAAAGGCTGTTTTATGGATTACTTAAAAGTATTCATGACTAAAAATGTTTCTACCCTTTGATCTGAGACTTTTTATTCAAAGTTCTCCCTTCTTAAGATCTCCAAGGTTTCTTCCAACAAGGAGACCCAAATCTACAATGATGAATAATGTAGGGGAGCTATTTTTAACTCAGGCTTCTCCCTGTGATGGAGCTTTCAGATCATGTACATAGAGTCCCTTGGACTGCAAGGAGATCAAACCAGTCAATTCTAAAGGAAATCAACCCTGAATATTCATTGGAAGGACTGATGCTGAAACTAAAGCTCCAATATTTTAGCCACCTGATATGAAGAGCTAGCTTATTGGAAAAGTCCCTGATGCTGGGAAAGATTGAGGGGGGAAGGAGAAAAGGGCAACAGAGGATGAGATGGTTGGATGGCATCACCAACTCAATGAACATGAGTGTGAACAAACTCCAGGAGATAATGAAGCACTGGCAGGCTGCAATACATGGGTCACAAAGAGTCAGACAAGACTTAGTGACTAAACAGCAACAGCATCGAACTTGGCAGCCAAAGAGATTAATTTCTCTAAGCAGAGGCAATATGTGGAAATAGCTCAGCACCAGCTCTGTTTACTCTGTCTCGACTCACCTAAGGTCATACAACTCGAGAGATTTTTGGTATTGCCACTTGGCAAGCTGAAATTGTCAGAATGACATGGAAGATTAGATGGAAATGACAATGAATTTATCCTAAATTTGACTGATTTTTGGCATTCTTCAAATTTTATTTCTATATGTGTAGATCCTTTTCAGATACCTATTATTCTACTCAATTGACTCTCAAAGTAGTCGGAAGATTTTAATGCAAATATTCCTATTTCTTGTTCTATGATACCTAGTAGCTGGTCTCTGCTCACCTCCAGCGCCATGGAAATGTAAACGTACTTCAGTGACTTTCTGGAAACTCCTGATTTTGAAGCTGATTGGATGGTCAAATTACTTTTCATGTTAGGCAGCTCTATCAACGATCAACTTTTCTACCACCTTTTCCATTAAAACTGTATCTAAGAATTCGACCTTTTTTATTTGAATGTCAAATATCTCGGGAAAATCAGTCTTAATAGAAAAAAAGTCTGTAATTAAAATAATATTGAAAGAATGAAGTATCAAGGGAATGAGGTAAAATGAAGTCATATGGCAAGGAGGTGGCTGCCTTGTTTACTGTTCCCTGTAGCAGGAGTGCTATTCATTCTGTTATGATTCAAGGGCAGCTTTGAGAGGAGACTGGGCTTTTTAAACACAATTGGGTAAAAAAGATGATCATGGGCAACTAGGCAATGGCACTAAGACAACTGCGCTTAATGCACCAACTATGAGCACTTAGACTACAGACACTGTGCCTTTATTTTAAAATCATAGACAAATGAGTCACCAAGTCAATAGTCACCCCATTCTATTTGCACTGCACAGACAGTCTGAGATGCTTTAGCAATTTTATCCTGAGGAGATAACATGGAAAGTCAGCACTAGGGTTGGGGATTAAGAAGCTTCATGCCATATCTGAAAACAAAGGATGTTGTGGCCAAGCCACCCAGCTGCTTCCAGTGGTGCACCCTGAGGGCACTCAGGATCAGAAAAAAGAGGATACTGGCCTGGGATAGTTAAGGTGCATATCAAAGGAATGATTTCAGTGAGCCCAGACTTTGGCATCTTCCCAAACATAGAGAAGCACTACATTCATTAATTTCAGATGTCTGATTATCTTTAATTAACAGGAATATTTTGATGTTCTGACCACCTGGTTTTTGTTGCAAAAACCTTTGTATTAATATATTCTGGCTCCTCCCTTACCTCTTTGAAGCAGTCCCTCAGTGATTTGAAGTTCTCAGAAAATTGACCAAATAAAACATAGTTCTCAACTTTTAGGTTATGCTTTTTTTTTTTTTCAGTTGACAGAGTTTTTGCAAATTGCTATGTACTTTCTTGGAAGAAAGCAGTAAGTAGTGGTTAAACACTGTGCTCTTGACTTTACTATTGAGATTTGATTCCCACTTTTACCTAATTATGTATGACCCACTCTCAGTTGACTCCTGTTTGAAATGGGGATGCTGAAAATTTCCATCTCAGATGGTGGTTGTGCGGATTAAGCAGAATAAGGAACATAAAATGCATAATATACTAAATGCTGGCTTTCAGTTGAGTTCTTGGAAATACTGGAGGCTTGCCTTGCAATCACAAGTCTTGCTTTCATGTCTTAGAAAAACACTGTAGTTTGTTTACCTACAGTGCTACAGCTAAAACCATGTTTCCTGGTCAAACCTCATTTATCTGACCACATAATTTTAATATGCACAAACTTTTCAATTATTTCTATTCCATGGAATGCGTTATTCCTATTTTACTCCTTATCAGCCATTCTCAAAATAATATATTTAAATGAAATGCATCTCTGACAGTGTCAGCAATTTTCTACATCCTACAAATGATTGGATGAACTACTCATGTCACTATGGACGTGAGTTCCAACTTTTAAAATATTTAGTGCTCATTGAAACTCTTGCAGGTGATATTACCTCATCCTTGCATCTTGTTTTTAACTTGTTAAATTCTCTGCTTGCAGATTCAACCTCGCATGAGGATTTTTTTTCCTAGGAACTGATCTTCATTTATATGGTGCCATGCACTAGGTTCACAGAGTCCAAAACTGACTGACCGACCTTGAAAGCACAATTCTTGCTAGTTAATCAGAGTTCATAGTTCCTGCTGTGATCTACCTCATTCCTTTTGCCCCAGATAGATAGAAAAATCTGCTTATTTTTCATGGATCTTTCACACATACAAACATAGCCACACGGCCAGCCTTAAATCTCATTAATCAAATGGTAATTTGTCACAAGTTATAGCTAATTCAATGAGCAAGCTGTTATTCCCCAGATGATCAGATCCACTCATTCTCTTTTTATTCAGAGTGCCTTAATATTCTGGTGCCTGGTATTTGAAGTTAATAAAGTTTTATTGTATGTGAGCTGTCTACATAAAGGGTGGTCAATTTATATAGAGCTCATTCTATGCGATGTGGTCTGCTATGAGGCTGTTTTTAATAAGATGACTTTTATATTCCCAACCATTGTGTTTAGATGATCATGAGTATAGATACTTGAGGCAAGCTACAAATGTGTTTGACTTGTGAGGCCAAACTTCTAACACATCATGGTGGTCTACTCTTTAAAATATATATATTATATATATATATACATATATATATATATAAAATATGCATGTATGAATTCAAATCTAGACCACATTTCTTTCTAAAATTTTTAAATGCAAAACAGAATTTGTCAAATATTAAGAATTACAATGCTAAGGCATATATATGGAATCTAGAAAGATGATACAAAGAATTTATTTGCAGGGCAGCAGTGGAAAAACAAACATAGAAAACAGATTATGGACATGGGGAGAGAGGAGGAGAGGGTGAGGTGTATGGAGACAGTCACATGGAAACCTACATTACCATATGTAAAATAGATACCCCATGAGAATTTGTTGTATGTTTCAGGGAACTCAACAAGGGCTCTGCATTGATCTAGAGGGGAGGGATGAGGAGGTACAAGAGGGAGAGGACATTTCTGTTTGACAGAAAACAACAAAATTCTGTAAAGCAATTATCCTTCAATTATAAAATTAATAAATTTTTTTAAAATAATAGTCAAATTGCAACACGAAACAGGAAAGAGCAAAATACTGATATCAGACCTCACTGTTTCTAGAGTTCACTGAGCATTTCCCATACAGACACATCCACTAGTGCTGTTCCTAGTAATGTTTTCTCAGGCCCACCCGACTTCACACTCCTGGAAGGCCGGCTCTCTAGGTGAATGACCACACCATCATGGTTTTCCTAGTTATTAAGGCCTTTTCTGTATAGTTCTTCTGTGTATTTTTGTCACCTCTTCTTAAACTCTTCTGCATCTGTTATCATTGCTGCCCTTCATCATGCTCATCCTTGCATCAAATATTCCCTTGGTATCTCCAATTTTCTTGAAGAGGTCTCTAGTCTTTCCCATTCTATTGTTTTCTTCTGTTTCTTTGCATTGTTCACTTAAGAAGGCTTTCTTATCTCTCCTTACATTTATTTGTAACTATACATTCAGTTGGGTGTATTTTTCCCTTTCTCCTTTGTCTTTCACTTCTTTTCTCAGCTATTTGCAAATCCTCTTCAGACAACACTTTGCCTTCTTGCTTTTCTTTTTCTTTGGGACGGTTTTGGTCACTGCCTCCTGTGCAATGTTACATACCTCTGTCCATAGTTCTTCAAGCACTTTGTCTGCCAGATCTAATCCCTTGAATCTATCCATCAACTCTACTCTATGTGTGAGCTAATTCTAAATGCTTTCATTCATGTGTTCTAGAAATTCATTTTCAGCTCTCTTCTTTTCTCCATCAACACATTCTCCCTTGGGTATTTTGCTTACTTTTATTGCTTCGATTCTTAACTAAAAAACAGATTTATACACAATTATCAATAACAAAATGAACTCATTTCACTACACATAGTAAGAATAAAGTTCAAAGGAGAAAGAGGCTGTGTCCCATGGTGGAATTCACAAAGGGGTATTGTTGCTGACTACTGAGAATTGGGAAAGAGTTCCTATACCTGGTCACAAAGAAGGAGGGCATTATAAATGTAGAAAGGGTGGAGCATATGCAAAGATAGGGAGAAGAAAACATTAAGAAAGATAAAAGAAACTCAAGAACACTTTATTTTTTTATTTTACTTTACAATACTGTATTGGTTTTGCCATAAAAAAATTAGCATTATGAAACAGGAGGAAATAACATCAGAAAACTTAATTAGGGTTAGATTTGTACGAGTTGTGAATACCAAATTGAGAACATGAGACAATAAAAACACATACCACTAAAATCACGATATTATATTGATATTTTTGAGCTATTCTCATGCATTTCTGCTTGATTTAATTAGACAATTGTTTCTGATATTATTCTTGCATATGATGATGGCTATTTTTTTAAGTGAACAAATTAAAACCAATTATTAATTCAACAAGAAAAGTGCTGTCACATTCTCCTTAATTATACAGTTCAGTTCAGTTCAGTCCAGTCCAGTCACTCAGCTGTGTCCAACTCTTTGCGACCCCATGGACTGCAGCATGCCAGTCCTCCCTGTCCATCACCAACTTCCAGAGTTTACTCAAACTCATCTCCATTGAGTTGGTAATGCCATCCAACCATCTCATCCTCTGCCATCCCCTTCTCCTGCCTTCAATCTTTCCCAGCATCAGGGCCTTTTCAAATGAGTCAGTTCTTTGCATCAGGTGGCTAAAGAATTGTAGTTGTCAGCATAAGTCCTTCCAATGAAAATTCAGGACTGATGTTCTTTAGGATGGACTGGTTGGATCTCCTTGCTGTCCAAGGGACTCTCAAGAGTTTTCTCCAACACCACAGTTCAAAAAAAGCATCAGTTCTTCAGTGCTCACCTTTCTTCATAGTCCAACTCTCACATCCATATGTGACTACTGGAAAAACCATAGCTTTGACTAGATGGATCTTTGTTGGCAAAGTAATGTCTCTGCTTTTTAATATGTGGTCTAGGTTGATCATAACTTTTCTTCCAAGAAACAAGCATCTTTTAATTTCATGGCTGCAGTCACCATCTGTGGTGATTTTGGAGTCCCCCAAAATAATGTCTGTCACTGTTTCCATTGTTTCCCCATCTATTTGCCATGAAGTGATGGGACCAGATGTCATGATCTTAGTTTTCTGAATGTTGAGTTTTAAGCCAGCTTTTTCACTCTCCTCTTTCACTTTCATCAAGAGGTTATTTCTTCTGGCTTTCTGCCATAAGGGTGGTATCATCTGCATATCTGAGGTTATTGATACTTCTCCTGGCAATCTTGATTCCAGCTTGTGCTTCCTCCAGCCCAGCATTTCTCATGCTAAATACTCTGCATATAAGTTAAATAAGCAGGGTAACAATACACAACCTTGACGTACTTCTTTCCTAATTTGGAACCAGTCTGTTGTTCCATGTCTAGTTCTGACTGTTGCTTCTTGACCTGCATATAGGTTTCCAAGAGGCAGGTCAGGGTCTGGTATTCCCTTCTTTCAGGATTTTCCACAGTTTATTGTGACCAACACAGTCAAAGGCTTTGACATAGTCAATAAAGCAGAAATAGATGTTTTTCTGGAATTCTTTTGCTTTTTTGATGATGCAAAAGATGTTGACAATTTGATCTCTGGTTCCTCTGCCTTTTCTAAATTCAGCTTGAACATCTGCAAGTTCATGGTTCACGTATTGTTGAAACCTGACTTGGAGAATTTTGAGCATTACTTCGCTAGCGTGTGAAATGATTGTGCAGTAGTTTGATCATTCTTTGGTATTGTCTTTCTTTGGGATTGGAATGAAAACTGACCTTTTCCAGTCTTATGGCCACTGCTGACTTTTCCAAATTTGCTGGCATATTGAGTGCAGCACTTTCATAGAACCATCTTTTATGCTTTGAAATAGCTCACTGGAATCCTATCACCTCCTCTAGCTTTGTTCGTACTGATGCTTCCTAAGGCTCAGTTGACTTCACATTCCAGGATATCTGGCTCTAGGTGAGTGATCACACTATTGTGATTATCTGGGTCTTGAAGAACTCTTTTGTATAGTTTCTCTGTATATTCTTGCCACCTCTTCTGCTTCTGTTAGGTCCATAGCATTTCTGTCCTTTATTGAGCCCATTATAGTGTGAAATGTTCCCTTGGTATCTCTGATTTTCTTGAAGAGATCTCTAGTCTTAAGAGATCTCTAATTACACAGGTGAGAGGCATTACTAGAAGATTTGGCAAAGTTTGGAAAAACAACTATTCAGAGTTAAAGAATGGATACATGATTTTCAGGAAAATTTCCCAAATCTTTCCAGTAAGAATGGACATGGCCTATTCTTTATCCAGACATGTTGACTATTAACATCACAATACATTTGCAATGGGGTTAAACTTTCAGGGCTGGCACACATTGCTAGTGAAGTCTTAATGACCAGAGGTCTCAGAAAACTTGGCAACAAATGCTGAGTACTCTTACTGTGTCTGGAGAAGAAAAGCTTTCATTAGTGGTCATCAAAGCACAAAGCAAAGGATCAGCACATCTACTTAACCAGTGTCTCTTTGAAGTAAAACTTACTGAACTGCTCATGCCTAGCACATCCCTGCAAACAGATGACCATGCTCCCCATGCTGATCTGCACTGCCTTTTCTACTCTGTGTTTGTGTCAGCCATTTGCCAAGTGGAAGGAGACCTGCCAAGATATTAAACTTGAATATGGACACACTCCTCAAAACTTACATGGTATAATGTACCCACTATGACAGTATGTTGACCCTAAACTAACTTGGTTGGATCTCCTTGCAGTCCAAGGGACTCTCAAGAGTCATATATCCTAGCGATAAATCTTTTGTTGACCATATGGCTTGCAAATATTTTCTCTAGACCTGTGGCCTTTTATCCTCTTAATAGAGACTTCGCAGAGCAAAATGTCTTTTAATTCTGATGAAGCCAGTTTACTGACTTTTTTTTTCCTTTTATGGATCATGCTTTCCATGTTTATGTTTAAAAACTGTTCACCAAAACTTAGATCCAAACTATTTTTCCTAACGTTGTCTAGAAGTTTTATAATTTATATTTTATATTTCGATTTCATCCATTCTGAGAAAAATTTTTCTATCAAATGTGCATGCTAGTCACTGCTGCTGCTGCTGCTAAGTCACTTCAGTCGTGTCCGACTCTGTGCGACCCCATAGATGACAGCACTGCAGTCATATCCAACTTTTTGTGGCCCTATGGACTGTAGCCTGCCAGGCTCCTCTGTCCTTGGGATTTTCCAGGCAAGAATACTGGAGTGGATTGCCATGCCCTCTTTCAGGGGATCTTCCCGACCCAGGGACTGAACCCATGTCTCTTATATCTCCTGTATTGGCAGATGGGTTCTTTATCACTAGCACCACCTGGGAAGCCCATATCAAATGTGAGGTATAGGTTAAGGTTCTTTTTTTTTTCCCCCTATGGACATCCACTTATTCCAGTGAAACCATCTGGGCCTTGGAATTTCTATCCCAGCTGATTTTTAATTATGAATTAAATTTCCTTAGCAGTTATAGGGTATTTAAATCATCTATTTCATGTTGTAACAGCTTTCTATCTTGTTAGCTTATCCTTTTCTTGGTCATTTGGCTAAAGAGAACAGGTCTATATTAGAGTTGGGTTGTGTGTATTTGTCTGTGTTCATTGGCATTACTGGGTTGCTGGCTTCTCCAGTACCCTGAATTTTAATACAAGAGGCAAAAAGGAAATCCAGGAAACACACCACAATGTTGTTCCTTGGATTTTGAGGTACCAAGCTGGTCAGACTTCCCTTCAAATTTCAGTCTCCTTAAGTATAGTTTATATATAATGTGCAGGGTTTTTAGCTGTACTCAGTGGGAGAAATAAGGAAAAGTATGTGCATTCTGTCTTCTAATTGTTATTTTTAAATGTATGAATAAATATTTTAAAATTTGTTTTAATTTATAATATGGCAAAAATCAATAAACATAAGTCATGTAAATAAAAGTTTCTTGAGGCTGTCAAAAAAATTTTAAGTGTAAAATTTTTTTACAATTTTATGGGGTCACACAGAGTCAAACACGACTGAAGTGACTTAGCAGCAGCAATGCCCCAAAATCAGGAAACACTCTCATAAATCATTTTTTAAAGATTACTGCTGAAAAATGTCCAGTGTTTCAACCACAAATAACACATTGGGGTACATTAAGGGAGCAGTCTCCATGGAGAAGTGGAATCAGTAGCCAAATGTAGAATTTCTTTTCCCAACACTCTGAGATCAATTTACAATACATAGGTTAACCACATGTCCTGCTATGACCAGAAAAATCTAGGTTTACACCTGTTTCCAAGGCATAATTATTAATAATAATCCCTTTCATTCTCAGAAGTATTCAGGATTGTGTGATAAATTATAGCCATCCAGATTATATAGAACCATCAAGACTATGCCACCATCCCTTTTTCTCTTCACTCTGTGCCTCAGGGGAAAAAGAAAAAAGAAAAAACTTAAACCTCAAACATTCCAATATCTTCAGTTAAGTTCAATTCAGTTCAGTCGCTCAGTCGTGTCCGACTCTGCAACCCCATGAATTGCAGCACGCCAGGCCTCCCTGTCCATCACCAACTACCGGAGTTTACTCAAACTGATGTCCCTTGAGTCGGTGATGGCATCCCGCCATCTCCTCCTCCATCATCCCCTTCTCCTCCTGCCCCTAATCCCTGCTAGCATCAGAGTCTTTTCCAATGAGTCAACTCTTCGCATGAGGTGGCCAAAGTGTTGGAGTTTCAGTTTTAGCACCAGTCCTTCCAATGAACACCCAGGACTGATCTCCTTTAGAATGGACTGGTTGGATGTCCTTGCAGTCCAAGGGACTCTCAAGAGTCGTTAGAATACAAGATATAAATATAGCATTTAATGAAAGAGGAGAGTGAAAAACCTGGCTTAAAACTCAACATTCAAAAAACTAAGATCATGGCATCTGGTCCCATCACTTCATGGCAAACAGATGGGGGAAATAATGAAAACAGTGACAGACTTTACTTTCCTGGGCTCCAAAATCATTGCAGATGGTGATAACAGTCATGAAATTAAAAGACACTTGCTCCTTGGAAGAAAAGCTATGACCAACTTAGACAGCATAGTAAAAAGCAGAGACATTACTTTGTAAACAAAGGTCCATCTAGTCAAAGCTACAGTTTTTCCAGTATTCATGTATGGATGTGAGAGTTGAATCATAAAGCTGAGCACTGAAGAACTGATGCTTCTGAACTGTGGTGTTGAAGAAGACTCTTGAGAGTCCCTTGGACTACAAGGATATCAAGCCAGTCAATCTAAAAGGAAATTCATCCTGAATATTCATTGGAAGGACTGATACTGAAGCTGAAGATCCAATACTTTGGCCACTTGATGTGAAGAACTGACTCGCTGGAAAAGATTCTGATGCTGAGAAAGACTGAAGGCAGAAGAAGGGGACAACAGAAGATAAGATGGTTGGATGGCATCACAGACTCAATGGGCATGAGTGTGAGCAAACTCTGGACTTGGTGATGGAGGCCTGGTGAGCTGCAGTTCATGGGGTCACAAAGAGTCAGACACAACTGAGAGGCTGAACTGAACTGAATCACCCTCTCTGAGTCTCTCTGTAAGCCTTGACTGTTGATGAGTACATCTCCTACAAGGTTTCCACCTTGATTAAGATTCAAGCTAAGCACACCTCCTTAGGTTTATCATCTAGTACCAACCCCAGCTAGCAGAAAATCTTAAAGGCCCTCTCAGGTCCATGGCAATACTTTAGCCATATTTTCTCACTCTTGCTGCTAGCTTATCTTCTCCACCATGGAATCAAGAAAGAGAAAAGAATTCAGCTATGATGGAAATACTAGAAAATTTTCCATTTGAACTAGGCTAATACAAATAAAAAGGCAAATCATTCTTTATCCACTGAGTAAAAAAAACACTTACTGGGAGCCTACCACATACTCTCTTAAATTATATAATCATGGAGACTAGCATATAAAGCAAACTGAAAAATACTTATTTCTTTTAAAAATGTTCTTTTCAAATATAGTTTTTAGAAGAAGAAACCAAACATGTAATTTTCCATCTTAACATATCCTAGAATATCTTCTATACACTAATTTTACCATGAGTAAACTATATTTTAAAAGTGCAAAACAAACAAAAATCTCATATATAACATTAAGATTTTTTGTGGCAATCATTTTGAAAAGCTATGTGAGAGAAAAATATTTTCCCATGGGAAATACAAATTTGAAAATGATCTCATTACCGCCTAGATTCTTATCAAACACCCAGAGCTTGAGTTACTGAATCAATTCCTAGAAGTTTCACACAAGATTTCCTTCTCAGTCAGCAAACTGGAACCCTAAAGAGAAAAAGAAAGTCCAATTCTCAGAATTTAAGAATAGAACAATGTCACCAAGTTTATGTGAAAGAGAAATCTCCCATCTGAGAGATCTAAACCTGGGGCAAGCCCTGGGGAAAGCCCTGGGGAATAAGTTAATTTAAAAACGGTTCTAGGTCTCTTTCAATTCTGGTCTCCTCGGTGTGTATGCCCAGCAGTGGGATTGCTGGGTCCTATGGAAGTTCTATTTCCTGTTTTTTAAGGAATCTCCACACTGTCCTCAATAGTGGCTGTATCAGTTTGCATTCCCACCAACAGTGTAAGAGGGTTCCCTTTTCTCCACACCCTCGCCAGCATTTATTGTTTGTAGACTTTTTGATAGCAGCCATTCTGATCAGCATGAGATGGTACTTCATGGCCATTTTGATTTGCATTTTTCTAGTAATGAGTGATGTTGAGCTTCTTTTCATGTGTTTGTTAGCCATCTGTATGTCTTCTCTGGAGAAATGACTGCTTAGTTCTTTGACCCATTTTTTTATTGGATTGTTTATTTTTCTGGAATTGAGCTGCATGAGCTGTTTGTATGTTTTTGAGATTAATTCTTTGTCAGTGTCTGTTTGCTATTATTTTCTACCATTCTGAAAACTGTCTTTTCACCTTGCTTATAGTTCCCTTCATTGTGCAAAAGTTTTTTAAGTTTAATTAGGCCTTACTTGTTTATTTTTGCTTTTATTTCCATTACTCTGAGAGGTGGGTCATAGAGGATCTTGCTGTGATTTATGTCAGAGAGTGTTTTGCCTGTTTTGCCTATGTTTTCCTCTAGGAGTTTTCGAGTTTCTGGTCTTACATTTAGATCTTTAATTCATTTTGAGTTTATTTTTGTGTATGGTGCTAATGTTCTAGTATTAGTCTTTTTCAAGTGGTTGACCAGTTTTCCCAGCACCACTTGTTACAGAGATTGTCTTTTCTCCATTGTATATTCTTGCCTCCTTTGTCAAAGGTAAGGTGTCCATAGGTGTGTGGATTTATCTCTGGGCTTTCTATTTTGTTCCATTGATCTATATTTCTGTCTTTGTGCCAGTACCATATTGTCTTCAGCAGATGAATAGACAAGAAAGCTGTGGTTCAGTTCAGTTCAGTCACTCAGTTGTGTCTGACTCTTTGTGACCCCATGAATCACAGCACACCAGGCCTCCCTCTCCATCACCAACTCCTGGAGTTCACTCAGACTCACGTCCATCTAGTCAGTGATGCCATCCAGCCATCTCATCTTCTGTCGTCCCCTTCTCCTCCCACCTCTAGTCCCTCCCAGCATCAGTCTTTTCCAATGAGTCAACTCTTTGCATGAGGTGGCCAAAGTACTGGAGTTTCAGCTTTAGCATCATTCCTTCCAAAGAAATCCCAGGGCTGATCTTCAGAATGGACTGGTTGGATCTCCTTGCAATCCAAGGGACTCTCAAGTGTCTTCTCCAATAACACACAAGAAAGCTGCGGTACATATACACAATGGAATGATACTCAGCTATTAAAAAGAACACATTTGAATCAGTTCTAATGAAGTGGATGATGAAACCGGAGCCTATTATACAGAGTGAAGTAAGTCAGAAAGAAAAACACCAAATACGGTATATTAACACATATATATGGAATTTAGAAAGATGGTAACAATGCCCCTATATGCAAGACAGCAAAAGAGACAGAGATGTAAAGAACAGACTTTTGGACTTTGTGGGAAAAGGCGAGGGTGGGATGATTTGAGAGAATAGCACTGAAACATGTATATTACCATATGTGATACTGATGACCAGTCCAGGTTCGATGCATGAGACAAGGTGCTCAGGACTGGGATGCTGGGATGCCCCTGAGGGATGGGATGGGAAAGGAGGTGGAAGGGGGGTTCAGGATGGGGAACACATGTATACCCATGGCTGATTCATGTCAATGTATGGCAAAAACCACTACAATAGTGTAAAACAATTAGCCTCCAATTAAAATAGATAAATAAACTTTTAAAAAAATAAATAAAAATACATTTCAGCAATATTAAAAAACAAAACAAACAAAATGGCTCTAGGTCTCCACTTCATATCACAGGCAGAATATGCTGATGCTAGGCAGTGGTGGGCTACGAGACAGGCCTGAGAGACACAGAGGAGGAGGAGAGTTTACTCTTACCAAGAGAATATTAACTACAAGAGAAGAACAGGGTCTAAGTGACAAAACTGATGATACTATCAACAAATACCACCAATATCAGAAATATATTTGTCAGTTTAGGCAACATAGAATCATAGGGGAAAATTTCCCATGATAGGTGGTTAACTTAGCTTTCCTATTTATGAACCACCTTTTTCTTCTGCTATGTACTAACTTGCTTCAGTCATATTTACCTTTTTGCGACCCCGTGGACTGTAACCCAACAAGTTCCTCTGCCCATGGGATTCTCCAGGCAAGAATACTGGAGTGGGTTGCCATTTCCTTCTCCAGGGGATCTTCCTGACCCAGGGTTCAAACACAGGTCTCCTATGTCTCCTGCATTGGCAGGTGGGTTTTTTAGCACCAATGCCACCTGCGAAGCCCTTTTCTTCTTCTGGATGCCAATAATTTAGCTTATCCTAAGGGAACTTCATTAAAGTTTTCAATCAGTTCTTAGAAATTAGTGGCAGTAATAGTAACCAATACCCAAAACTTATCCCTCTAGTGTCCAAGTCTGACATCTTTTCTATTGATCCCAGACTTTTCCCCGGGATCCTGCACCACACAACACCCAGGACGCTCTCAATCAGTTGCTCTGGGTTGACACAAGAACCCTATATTCCCTCTTCTCCTAAGGTATGAGCTTAACCACATAAAATGTTTACACTCCTATCCCATGCCTTCTTAACATAATCATATGTTCCATTATTACCTCTCACTTCCTTTCTCTGTCTCTCTCCCTCTCTCTCTGCCTTTTCTCAAGGTATTTCTTCTTGATTAAAGTCTATCCGTTTCCTCTGACCAACTTCAAAAGGCACAATACGGAGTTTTCCCAGTAGTCAATCAAAGAAATCCACTTTCCTAGATTCATTAAACCAAAGTCCAACTTTGCAAGTTTGCCTTTCAATGCCATACTCAGACATGCATATCTTCCTCAGTCAAACAGAGACAATATGTGACCTGGTGGACAAGCACATAAATGTATGAAAAATATGGTGTACAACACACACCTTTAAAAAATAAATGAAGCATTCTATACAAGTACAATGAAGCCCTTGAATCATTTAATTCCTTACCTATATAGTTCCAGAGCAGGAGAAATGGTAGACTATTAAAGAAACATACACAAAAATAGTAAAGATGACAGAACCAAAAAAAAAGAAGCAGCAGCAAAGATAGCATTTTGAATCGAAGTATAAAATAGTTACAAAATGCTAAGAAAATATGCAGAGCCTGTAATAAAGAGATCACTAAAATTTTACTGAGGTCATAAAAGAAGAAAGAATTAGAAACATTTCTTAGTATTTCAAGACATTACCATGTTTCTTGATAAGAAAACTGCTATAAAGAAGTTATGTCTCCTAAAATTAGTTTGTGGTTTAAACACAATTACGAACTACCAACAAATTTTTTAGAGGGGGTCAGAAGCTTATCGAAATAATTTTTAAATTAAGCCAGAAGAATAAACTGATGTAATTCAGAAATTTTTGAGAAAGAATAATGAATGTAATGCTTAATTTTAAAGATAACTTGCTTCTTTTATTACTAAAGTCACTGAGGTAACAAGAGTAATGTGTGTGTGAGTATGCATGTGGCCAGCCATGTCCGGCTGTTTGGAACCCCATAGATTGTAGCCGGTCAGGCTTCTCTATCCATGGAGTTTTCCAGAAAGACTAATGGAGCAGGTTGCCGTTTCTATTTCAGGATATCTTCCTCAGCCAAGGATCAAATCCTCATCTCCTGTGCCTCCTGCAATGGCAGGCAAATTCTTTACCACTGTGCCACCAACAGTCTATAGCAGTAATAACAATAGTTATTGAGGAGCTATTAATCGACAGGTCTTGAAATAAACACTTCATGACATTATTTAATTTCTACACAGTCCTCTGTTGGCTTTACCAATAGCTAGGTTAAGTGATTGGCCAGAGCTCATGTGTAGACATAGAGTGACCTGTTAGGTAGAAGCACAGGCTCAGGAGTCAATATCTGTATTCCATTCATAAATGTATCCTTGTTAGCTTTGGGGCTTTGAGCTTGTGATTTACCTTTCTGAAGCATCAATTCCTAATCTTAAATTTGAGGATAATAATAGCCAAATTATAAAAGCAATACATAAATTAAATAATATACATATACTTAAGTGAGTCCCTGTCACATAGTGAATGCTCTTTAAATTCAAGTTTAAGTAATGCTGAAAAAAAATATGGTGGGATAGGTATTATAAAACATTAATAATAGTTAATATACAGTGACCATTTACAACATTCTGGGTACTCTTTTTAGTGTTTTCCATGTATGAATTCCTGTCAAGTATTCTAACACTGGAGGTATCACTCTTATTACCTCTATTTAGAGATTATAAAACAGAAGCATAAGTTCAGTTTAGTTCAGTCGCTCAGTAGTGTCCAACTCTTTGTGATCCCATGGACTGCAGCAGGCCAGGCCTCCCTGTCCATTACCAACTCCCAGAGTTTATTCAAACTCATGTCCATCGAGTCAGTGATGCCATCCAACCACCTCATCCTCTGTCATCCCCTTCTCCTCTTGCCTTTAATCTTTCTCAGGGTCAAAGCCTTTTCCAATCAATCATTTCTTCATATCAAGTGGCCAAAGTATTGGAGTTTCAGCTTCAACATCAGTCCTTCCAATGAATATTCGAGACTGATTTCCTTTAGAATAGGTTGGTTGCATCTTCTTGCAATCCAAGGGACTCTCAAGAGTCTTATCCAACACCACAGTTCAAAAGCATCAATTCTTTGGCACTCAGCTTTCTTTATAGTCCAACTCTCACATCCATACATGACTACTGGAAAAACCATAGCCTTGACTAGATGAACCTTCATTGGCAAAGTAATGTCTCTGCTCTTTAATATACTGTCTAGATTGGTCATAACTTTCTTCCAAGGAGTAAGCATCTTCTAATTTCATGGCTGCAGTCACCATCTGCAGTGATTTTGGAGCCCCCAAACATAAAGTCTGACACTGTTTCCACTGTTTCCCCATCTATTTGCCATGAAGAGATGGAACCAGATGCCATGATCTTCATTTTCTGAATGTTGAGCTTGAAGTGAACTTTTTCACTATCCTCTTTCACTTTCATCAAGAGGCTCATTTGTTCTTCTTCACTTTCTGTCATAAGGATAGTGTCATCTGCCTATCTGAGGTTATTGGTATTTCTCTCAGCAATCTTGATTCCAGCTTGTGCTTCACCCAGCCTGGCATTTCCCATGATGTATTCTGCAGAAGCGTGCCAGCTGCAACAGACCGGTGGCAGAAGTGTGGCTGAGAGAAGCTACCCCATGTCCAAGGTCAGGGGTGGTGGCCAAGAGTGCCAGGCTGAGACAGCACAAGAGCAGCCGAGAGGAGCTACCCCACATCTGAGGTCAGAGGTGGCCAAAAGAGCAACCTCATGTCCAAGGAGCGGTGGCTGCGCAGGTGCAGGAGAACCAAAAGGAGCTACTCCAGGTTCAAGGTAAGAAAAACCCAAGTAAGACGGTAGGTATTAAAAGAGGGCATCAGAGGGCAGACACACTGAAACCATATTCACAGAAAACTAGTCAATCTAATCACAGTAGGACCACAGCCTTGTCTAACTCAATGAAACTAAGCCATGCCCGAGGGGCAACCCAAGACGGGCGGGTCATGGTGGAGAGATCTCAAAGAATATGGTCCACTGGAGAAGGGAATGGCAAACTACTTCAGTATTCTTGCCTTGAGAACCCCATGAACAGTATGAAAAGGAAAAATGATAGGATACTGAAAGAGGAACTCCCCAGGTCAGTAGGTGCCCAATATGCTACTGGAGATCAGTGGAGAAATAACTCCAGAAAGAATGAAGGGATGGAGCCAAAGCAAATGTAATACCCAGTTGTGGATGAGACTGGAGATGGAAGTAAGGTCTGATGCTATAAAGAGCAATATTGCATAGGAACCTGGAATGTTAGGTCCATGAATCAAGGCAAATTGGAAGTGGTCAAAAGGACATGGCAAGAGCGAACATTGACATTCTAGGAATCAGAGAACTAAAATGGACTGGAATGGGTGAATTTAACTCAGATGACCATTATATCTACTACTGCAGGCAGGAGTCTGTTAGGAGAAATGGAGTAGCCATCATGGTCAACAAAGGAGTCCAAAATGCAGTACTTAGATGCAATCTCAAAAATGACAGAATGATCTCTGTTCATTTCCAAGGAAAACCATTCAATATCATAGTAATCCAAGTCTATGCCACAACCAGTAATGCTGAAGAAA